>PVIA01002902.1:0-40208 GCA_004024845.1 Tonatia bakeri | reverse complement strand
GTACAGTGTGTGAATCTTAAAAAAGTGGACGAGAACGAAATAGGAAAAGAGATGGGTTCGTTTTTAAAAGCTGCAAACGATGCTCTAGATCGCGAACAGCAGCAGACAGATGTGGTCCACAGGAAGGATTTACGACGCACTGAGGCTCGCACATCCATCACTGTGTCGCGCGAACACCGTTTACACAGAGTCCGCTTTGCAGACGGAGACCCGAGGCGCACCACCCCAACAGACCCAGCTGGGCTGGGAGCTCCTCTGCCCAGCTCCGCCCCCAGGCCTCTTTTCCCTCTCGTTTAGATAAACCCCGGAATCTCATAAATCTCGGGAGAAAGCTGGAAGCCAGCGAGAAGTGCAGAGGACAGGGGAGAAGGAACAGAGCAAAACTCAAGGATTGCAAAAGCGGTGCTCAGAGATTTATGACTCCCCATGGACCTGTCTCCATGCATCACAACAAGAAGGGGTGAACAAAGGGGAAATGCGGCCCCCATTTCAGCAAGAGTCCTCAACAAATAAGCACCTGGCCGCCAGCCACCCTCTCCCAGCCATCCCCCCACCCCCAGCCAAGGGGCTAGGACCAGGCTTTCTGGGAACAGAGGTGGGCTCCCCTGGCTCCCACCTCCACCCCGTGCAGGACATGGAGCTGCAGTGTCACCCACAGGACCTGAGGTGGGGACACTGCAGACCCAGCCAGGCCACGGGCCACAGGCCCCCACTGCACTCAGAGGACTGGAAGGACTCACCAAACAGATGTTCTGGGATGCAGGGGCCGAGTGTGGGCGTCGGGGGGTGGGGGTGCACAGAACTCCCCAGTCTGGAACTTCTCAAAGGCCGCGCCAGCACTGATGTCACCGGCCAGAGCTGCAGCCGTCCTCCCCCACCCCCGTGGGTCAAGGGCCCCCGGAGCTTCGAGGCTTTCTTGTCTGGAACCACCCCCACCCTCTGTCTGGGGAGGCGCGGCCTGGCTTTAAGGATACCCGAGCCAGCCGCCTTCCACGCCCAGGACACGTGACAGTTTGGGAGAAGCTGAGTCAGAAAGCCCAGCCGCCAGACATGTGGGCCATGGAGCGGGCGAGGACAGACCCCGCATCATGGTCAGGTTGCCGACCCAGCCACGGCGTTACCCTTTGCAGCTAAGGGACCGTGAGTGGCTGGCCCCAGCTCTCTGAGCCTCGGTTCAGCTCAGGCAACACGGGCCGCCGTGCAGGTAGCAAGAGCCCGTGTGCAACGCCCAGCAGCAGGGTGGGAAACGCCAGGGGCTTGTGGTCCCCAAAGGGTCTCACCCTGCGTGTCCATGACCCCTCTAGAGGTCCACGCAGGGGCTTCGGGGGGCCCAGGGACAAAGGCACTGTGCACAGAGGTGAACACACACCCCCTGGGAGCATCCACAGGGTCCTCACACCCCCTGGGTCACCGGCCACCTGAGGCTGGTTTTCCCCTAAGCCCTAAGTTCTTCCCCTTCTCTAGGCTGAGCCCAGGCGATTGAGGTTACCTGTCCAGGATGGCTGTCACAGGGCGGAAGTCCTTGGTCCAGGTGACCAGTGGGGGTGGGGAGCCTTGGGCCTCACAGTCCAGGGTCACCTCATCACCGGCCTTGGCTGTGACTCTCAGGGGCTGGTCTGTATCGTGTGAGAAATTCGAATGGATCCTGGGCTTGGCTGTTGGTGGAAAGAGGCAGAAACTATGAACAGGTCCAGGAGTCACAGGATGGGGCCCCGAGGGGACCAGGACAGCCCCGCCAGGAAGCTGAGGCGGTACTGCCACCCGGGAGGTGCGGAGGTGGGTGCAACTCCATCGTGATGGGAGGGTGCCAGTTCTGGGGTATGCTCGGACCCGCTGGTTCCCCAGTACCCCCGTGCTGTAGCGGTGCTGACACGGCTGCCCCTGCCCCCGCGTCTACACCCCTCTGGCTTCTCCTCACCTGCTGTTCCTCCCCTGAGGACACCAGGGCAGCTTCTCTCCTCCTCTCTGTACCCGGTCCCCCGTGATCATCCCACTTAGTCCCAGGACTTCAGCCACCAGGCGACACCCAGTCTCCCTCTGGCCTTCCCCGACTCCATCAGGAGGCTGTACTAATCTGTGCCCGCCACCTTGCTCTCCTGTCAAGTGGGAGGCTCCTGGCAGCAGAGACTACCCGAACCCCTCCTTCCTTATGCCCCCCGAATTTCCAGCCGGGCACTCCTACACTGGGGGCACCCAGTACGAGTCCAAGCACTGACAACTGAACGAGCCAGCCAGCTGAGGACAGGGAGACCCACGGGCCCACAAGTTTGTCCCTGTGCGTCCTGTGTCAGAGGGGTACCAAGTATGGGCCGTGGGCGCATATGACAGAAGATGGGCTTCTGTCTGCTCACTCATCCATGCAGCTCTGAGGGCCCAGCTCAGGGGTGACCATTGGACAGGGCAGCGAGGATGGGTCCTGCCCCTGTGCTCAGCACAGAGGGCCCGCGGGGAACCCTGGTGGCAAACAGCTCACACACAGTTACTTATTTCATCAGAGTTGTGATGGGCATCCCAAGGGGGGCACTCTGCCTCCACAACAAGGTGACTAGATGCAGCCTGGGGCATCAGGGGAGCTGGCATGTGACGGATGGGAGAGATGGGGGACACCGGCTGGGCCCAGAGGGGGGAAGGGCATTCTGACCAGCGGTAACTACAAGTGCAAAGGCCCTGAGGCCACGGCCTTGAAACAGGCTGAAAGGAAGTCAGAGGGTCTAGGGCACAAAGAATCAGGGGGAAGGTCTGGTGAGGGGCCTGCTGAAGAGGGGTTCAGCGTAGGGCTGTGTGTCTCCAGCCCCTTGGTGCGATGCACCCCCCGCCCCCCAGCAGTTGCACAGGCTGAGACAGGGAAAGACAGAGACCCCGTGACTTCGCCTATGCGTGAGCAGGCACTGCTTTCAGAGCGTGTCCACTCGACCGGGACCGTGCTCTGAGCTTTGGCCCACGTGCCCTTCACACGGGATAATTTAGAGGCCGGGTGGGCCAGGGTGCAGGGAGGTGCAGGTAAGGTCAGAGGGTGCAGGCCCCTGTGGCCGCGCCTGCTAAGCCCCGAGCCCCCAGGACCGGGGCAGCCAGCACTCACTGTTGACAGACAGCCACATCTCCTGGCTCGAGAAGCCCACAGCATTGGTGGCCGTGCAGATGTAGGCCCCCGCGTCCCGGGTGGACGGCTGGGCAATGACCAAGGTGCCATCCTTGCTCACATTGTGGTGGGGACCGCCCGAGGTGAGGGCACTGCTCTCCTGCGGCACAGTGACAGGTGATGCGGGCAGAACCCACCCCCCAGGGCAATGTGGCATCACACCCCTCCCCACGAGGTGCTGGGCCTGTCCCTGTGACACTCAGCGGTGACAAGCTCCACCTACCTTGGTCCAGGTGATGGTGGGGGTGGGAACTCCGGAGGCAACACAGGGGAGAGAGGCTGAAACCC
This sequence comes from Tonatia bakeri, assembly GCA_004024845.1. NCBI lineage: Eukaryota > Metazoa > Chordata > Mammalia > Chiroptera > Phyllostomidae > Tonatia > Tonatia bakeri. Next base: position 36,781 of record PVIA01002902.1, on the reverse strand, counting down.
CTTCATTGGTGACATGGTGGGTGGCGGGGGACTGGATTCTAGGTGGCACTTGGAAAAACAAACCAGCTTCGTAAACCAAACTTCATAGTGATATTACTCACAATGGCAAAAAGGTGGAAACAATTTAAATATCCGACGACGGATGATAGACAAGCATTATGTGGTGTCGTTCAGCCTTAACAGGGAATGAAAGTTGGGCTCCGCAGCACGGATGGACCTTGGACACATGACGCCAGGTGCAACAAGTCAGCACAGAAGGACAAATTCTGCACGACGCCACTTAGTTGCAGCGCCTGGGACAGGTAAATCCAGAGACTGCACGCAGCATGCTGGCCTGGGGCCTGGGGCAGGATGGGAGTCAGGGTTTCACTGGGACCGAGTGTAGTTTGGGAAAGTTGGAAGGTTCTGGAGATGGATAGAGGTGGTTATGCAACCATGTGAAGGTCCTTAATGCCACTGGATTGTGCCCTTAAAAATAGTTCAAATGGTAAATGCTCTGTTCTGAATATTGCACACAAGTAGGAAAAAAAAAAAACATTTCAACAGTAGAGGACAGAGTGCAGAGCAGCCCCAGCCGCCGCCGCTCAAGGTCAGAGGGCAGCTGCGCCTGGGCACCCGCCTGCCCTTCCCGTGCCCTGGGACTCCGGAAAAACCACTCCAGCCCTTGGCACCCATGTTCCTTGATCAGCAGAAAAAGCTGCGTGACCCCGCTCTGTCGCCCGCTCCCTGGGGATGGCCAGGTAAGAAACAGCAGAAAACAGTCACAGCACAAGTCCACGTGGAAGCAAGTGCCGCATCCCTCCCAGCACCGCCCAGCGTCAAAGGCGCAGAGTCGGCAGGGGAGCCAGAACAGCGGAGTGCTTCACGCCCCCTGCTGAAGAGGCTGGGCCATCGTGGTGGGCTGTCACAGGGTGATGCGCTCTGCAGGGCAGAGTGGTTTGCTGGCCTGTGACCCAGAGCAGCCCCTCCCCACCGGAGCCTCAGCTTCCTGAACTCCAGAACGGAGTCCCTCTCAAAGCCCACGCCCTGGAGCAGTTACAGAAATGAAGCAAGGTCTCCGTGGGGCCTGCGCCCAGCCTCTGACCACAGCTGGGGTCATGGGGAGACGGGACCCCAGGCTCTACACCCAGCCTCCTCCCACACTTCAGTTTCCCCTAAAAAATGGGGAAGAGTGTATATCCCCCTTGGGGTTTTACGAAACAAAAGTTTTTTAAAAAGACCGCATTAACATACTTGGTCAAGGACAAACTATAATCAGACTTCCCTTAAACTCCTCGTCTTCTGTTAGAAGGAACAGTGGGCCCTGGGTGGGGACGCTGTGAGTGGGCGAGCGACTGGACGAGACGCACAGAAAGCCCCAGAAGTGGGCGCTCCCTGTGGCTCGAAGCTCAGTTCCACGGTCAGGGGTTTGTCCAGAGGAAGGACCGGCCACGTGGGCGAAGGTAGGGGCACCAGGCCTCTCCCCCCGGGGCGTCCCTGTGAGGGGACAGGTTAGACACTTGGGGCTCATCCGAGTAGGGCATGCAGCCTTAAACCCACGCTTCTGGGAATTCACTGACAGAAACTGGTCACAGACGCGGTGCGATGGACACTCACGGGCTGCAGACAGGGGTGTGACACTGCAGTCCCCGCCTGATTTCCCAATATGCACGCGCATGTGCTTACAAAGAACGTACAGACTGATGGATAGAAACGTAGATGCGAGTATAATTGGTATAGAATACATAATTTATATTACACACAACTTATTATACACGAGAGTGTGTGTGCAAGCTCATAGGTGTGTGCAGTGTGAAGACACACACCAAGAGGTAACATTATGCTGGCTCTTCTTAGCTGCTAGCATTACAGGAGTATTTTTTACTTGCCTGTCCAATCTCTAAATTTCCTACAGTGATTACGACTTGTGCAAGTTTCTCTTTAAACAAAGGTATTCAAGACCGAGTCCCCACCCACGCCTTCCCCAACGCCAGACATCCGCAGCCCCACCCCACGGCCTTGGGGCCACGGGACTCACCGTGGACTACCAACTCCACGTCCCTGCGCTGGGCACCGGCCATGTTGGTGACCACGCAGCTGTACTTCCCTGCGTCCTCCTGCAGCGCCCAGTCAAGGTGGAGGCTGCCATCAGCTCGGACGGAATGCCGGCTGCCAGGCGGGAGCTGGGGAGGGCGAGGAAGTGCCAGGTGGGACCCCCGGCCCCTGTCAGAGACAGCTAAGAGAGGGCCCTCAGAGATGCCTGGCCAGCAGGGTGCAGGCTGGACTGGCAGAAGGTTGGGGAGCTGGTAGTGGAGGAGGGGTGAGGCCATGACTGTCCAGCCCCACCCCTTCCCTAAGGTTCCTCACCCCCACAGACCCTCACAGCTAGGTGGGCCTGACCCCCAGCATGTCCCCACCCCACTCATCATGCCAACAGGACAGGGCAAGATGCCTGACCCCAGCCGGGGCGGAGGAGTCTCTCCTGGGAGCACAGGGCTGGGGCCTCCTGAAGAGGGGCTGGAGCCCCGAGTCCCCACCACCCCGAGGCCCTGGGGAGAGAAGAGGGTGCACAGAGCAGAGGTGTGGCCATTTCAGTTGGGGTCCTGGTGAGAGAAGCAGGGAGAGCAGCTCCTGGTGGCCGCCTGGGGCCCCGTGAGCACCAGGGTAGCAGGCAACACTGATCCAGAACGGGCCTGGGGCGGCCTCCAGAAAGCTAGACCAGGCTGGGGCCCCTCCTGTGGCCTCCCCATCCCCATCCCGTGAGCCCGGCTGCACACTCTGCTCCTGGACCTTGCAGCACCAGGCCCTTTGGGGCCTAGCGAGCTGGAGGGCCTTTCTGCTCCTTGCACATGGCAGCTGCTCAGGCAAGGGACCCAATCTGCCTGCTGAGCACAAACAGGCCTGTCCTGGCACCGGTGAGTTCCAGAGCCGCTTCTTCCCACGTGCCCCCGACTCTGGAGGGGTGCACACCACCCAGCCCCACTCCTGCCCATGGCCTGCCACAGGTCACATCTAACTACACGGGCTGACTGTGAGTCACTGTCACAACGAGCGTCCGCAACACACGCACGCTGCACAGTACCACAGCTGGGACCATGGCACCCGGACCAGGCAGTAGGAACAGAAAGACAGCCACACAGTTGCTGCCTCCCCAGGTGTCTCCAGTGCTTTGAAGTAAAATGGGGGTGAAGGCACCTCTTTCTGGCCTTGAGGGCACAAGGACTCCCAGCGTGTCTGCCAACAGGGCAGAAGGATTGAGGGCTAGGTGAGGAAGGAGTGGCTAGGAGAGAGGAAGAGAAGAAAACAGGGGGGAGCAGCCCTGGGCACAGGAACGAAGCAGCCGCCGCATGTCATGTGCCGGCGCTGCGCTGGGCAGCCGGGCAGGTGTCACCGTGCCCGGGTCAGAGCAGGGCCCAGAGCCAGGACGGGGTGACCGGCGCACAGCGTCCGAGCCCCCAGCACTCCCCTGCTCCCAGACCTCTGCACTAACAGGAGCCAGACCCTTCCACTGAGCTCCAGTGGGGCGGGCTGCCCCACCAGCCTTGGCCAGACCTTCGAGGGGGACGACGCTCTCAGCACGTCATCAGAGAAGCTTCTCGGAAGAGGCAGGAAAGAGACAGGGGAAGGAAGAGGACATTCCAAACCAGGGGCACAGCAAAGTGGAGGCCAAGGTGTGAAGGAGGCAGCCCCCTCCCTCAACCAGCACCACCGCTGGCCACACCGGTGGAGCCCACCCTCACCAGCCGACCGGCCTTGAGCCAGCGCCTCTCCGGGAACGGCCTCCCAGCCAGGATGACACAGGGCAGAGACACGGGCTGCCTCTCCAGCACCCGGATGGCGGAGGCACTGCTGGCGATCTGGGGGGGCGCTGTGGGGAGAGGGCACAGTGTTGGTCACTCCAGATCCCTGTGGGTAGTCTCGTGGGGAAGAGGCTCCGCCCTGCCCTCCCCAGGGACCCGCCCAGGAAGCAGGGCCAAGGTGCTCCTCTCAGAACACCCGGCCCTAGACACATCTGTCCCTAAGGATGGGTGGCCATGAGGGTGTCCCCTGGAGTGTCCCCACCTCCCACCACCCCCGCCCCTCTAGATCCCCCAGCGAACCATGTCCAGTCACCACCAGCCGGGTCTCTGCCTGGACCTTCCCAAAAACATTTTGAGCTTCACAGATGTATGGGGCTTGGTCTTCAGGGACCACACCTGAGGGGCAGGAAAGAGGCAGGCCTGACTGCTGGGGGCATGCCCCGGCTCCAGCCCTCCCAGGCTCCGCACTCCGGCGCAGAGGGAGCCCTCGGCACAACCTGGCCCTGCAGAAGTTAGGTGGGAGGGTTAGGGGTGGCAGAGAGGAGGGTGACAGGGCACAGAGCTGGGCTGTGGAGGGGCAGAAGGCCTCAGCTTGCTCATCTGTAGAATGGGGACAATTCATCAACACCTGGCAGTGTGACTGGGGAGGGTTAGCAAGATGATGTGAATACGGCGCCCAGCAGCCAGCCTGGCACATAGTACACAGTGGCTCTAGCAGGAGTGGTGACGATGGTGGTGGTGAGGACGATGGCTAAGACCTATGACGTGTGTCGGGACTGCGCTAGTGTCGCACCTGTGTCACCCACACCACGACCCTGCAGGGTGGCCTGTCCTCAAACCCAGGTGGTAGCCTGGCCATTATCATTATTATGACCGTTCAGGGCAGTGAGACAGCCTGGCCAGAGTCCCCCGGCTGAGCATGACCCTGCGTCGCCCACGGTCAGCGCTGGGGCCCAGGGTCCTGCCCTGGCCACCTAGACTGGGGGCGCAGGATGTCAGAAGCCATCCTGTCCCTGCTGCCCACCCACCCCTGTCCCTGATCTCTTACTTTCGAAGAACAGCACTCCTGAGTCGGGCTGCCTGGTCCTGCTGCCCTTCCCAGGCTCCAGCGGCCGGCCGTCTGCCCGGCGCCAGGTGACCATCGGGGACGGGCGACCTGTGGCTCGACATGCCAGGAGGGCGCTCCTGCCCAGCTCCACGGTGATATCCCGGGGCAGGTCCATCAGCTGGGGTGCATCTGCAGGGAGGTGACCATCGTTCATGGCAGCCGGACCCACCCAGCCCCAGGGGACTGTCCCGATCACTGGGAGTTCCCCCCACCTCCAGCCTGACCCTCATGAACCTGGGGCTGACTCATACCCGAAGCTCCGAGGCCAGCCTGAACTTGGGGGGACCCACCCCTGGAGAGCTCCCAGGAGCAGAAAGCTGTCGACCCGCCTTGTAGGCCTGTGTGGGGTCTTGGGGACAACTCTCCCGCTCCTGGCAGTGATGCCTCCCGGGAAGCCCACCCCCGAGGGGCCACAGGGACCTGAGACCACATCACCCCATCCTGGGCCACAGGATGCTTCCTGTAGCAAGGTGTCCTGTACTTGAGTGACCATTTTCAGGGTCCCTTCTGTGTAGGCCACCCCAAAGGGCCAGCTTCGTGGGGCGTTTACAGCCATCTTTAATCTCTTCTCTGTGTCTGTTTGCTGCAGTTTTTGCAATGAGTACGCAAAACACTGCCACACAATCAAAACACACTTTGTACGAAAAACATAACTGTACACTTTCTGATCCCAGTGGCAACCCTTGAGAGTGAAAAGGCCACACTAGCAATTACTCCGGGACAACATTTCTGAATGAGGCTTCCCTGCTCGCCTGAGTTAGGATACATTTAAACACACGCACGAGTATTCTCTCTTCTTTTTGCCCCACACATCCCCAAGAACACACCCCTGCCCAAGCTAACCACTGCTAACAGACTGCAATGCTTCTTCCAAATGTTTTTCCCCGAGCGTGGTCTTATTTTTATAGTCGGGGAGGAAAGACGAATTATTTCCCAGAACAGACTCTCACGTCCTTTCAACCCTCAGCAGGCCAGAAGCAGGTCCAACTGCAGGCGGGTCCAGGCCCTGTCCCCTGCTGCCTCTGGACACTGGCCTCAGGCCCCTGTCCCCAGACCCGCGGCCAGGAAGGTCCCCTGGGCTTTCATTAACACTTCACGTCCAGCACCATGGAAAACCCTCCACCTCTTCATTCTTCCCATCTCTTTCCAGAAACCTCCCCTGCCCATCCAAACCGTGACATCAAATTTCCCTCCTGGCCTCAGGGGTGAGCGATGTTCCAGGGAGACGTAAACACAGCTAGGAAAATTACAACGAGGAGGAAGACAGTCTCGGATCCAACCCCAGGCGCCACCCGCACGCCTTTCTCATCGGGGCCCAGTGGCCGGCGCAGAATCCCAGAAAGCCACTGCTCCGGGCTCGCCCCAGGTGGGGTTGCTGGCCCTGCAGGGCCCTGGCCCTGGGGCACAGCTATGCTGCCCCCACCACCCTGGGCAGAGCTGAGGTTCAACCCCAGGGATGGTGCCCCTAAAGTCTGCCTTCTCTACTCCTCCCGGCCAGCCTCCAGGGCCCAGCTCAAGCCTCCCTCCTCTAGGCAGGCCTCCCATCTGCGATCCCTCCTTAGACCCTGCTCAGCCTGGCTTTGTCTCCTGAACCTGGGCTCCTGAGAGGCACTCTCCTCCTCTGTCTCCTCCTCAGGCCTGAACGTCCCCCTGAGAAGGGACAGATGCTTATCATAACAAGCAAATGAGAGGTATAAAGGGTAGCATTTCGAACGCCCACTGAGTGACATGTAACAGGGACACTGCTTTCAGGAACGTGATCTCATGAATGGTCCCAACGAACTCAGGGAGTGGTATGGCCACAGCCCCCCCCCACACAGGCTCCGACACCAAGGGACAGCAGGATCTAAGAACCTGCCCCAGGGCACAGCCTGAAGCCGGTGGCGGGGCTGGGATCAGGGCCCAGGCCCGAGGACTGCTTCTGCTGTGGCCCAGGCTCTGGACACCAGGCCACTGCGTCCTCCTGTGCACTCAGGACATCGTGCCGCTCACCAGCCAGGGCTGCACCCGCTCCTGCGTCTTCTCTCAGGGTGAACCCCAAAGCTGCCAGACCCCAGGCTCAGACCCAGCCCAGGAAACTGGGACTCACCCTCCTCTATAGCTGTCCCCCCCACTTCACTGGAGCCCCCAAATAGTCAGGACCCCACACTCCTCAGATGGCAGAGCTGAGGTCTTCTGGTCCCCTTGAGGGCCAGAGGAGGGGGTTACATGGGGGGTCAGGGGCAATATGCCCGCCCAGTGTTCTTCCTCTTACGCAAAGCTTGGCCACTTTGGTTTTTGGGCTCCCAGCCCCCTCCTCTAGTCTCCCCGGTGTGACCCTCAGTAACCCAGGGATGGACACTGAGCTGGCCCCCCTGCCATCTGCCCTTCCGTGCTGGCCTCAGGCAGGTGTCCAGGGCAGGAGCTGGGCAGGCCCAGGTCTCTCCAGCCGAGGCTGCAGTCGCGTGTCTATGAGGAGGTGGCTCCTCCACAAGGAAGAGAACATGGCCCCCATGAAAGACGCCAGCTACCAGCCTGGGAGGGTTGCCTGCCGGACCCGAGGGTCGGGCCGCCATGAGGGCTGCCCTGGACCTCCTATGGGGCCTCCCAGGGCTCCCTCTGCCTTCCCCCTCCCGCCCCCTCATCTTCAGAGGAGTGGAGGGTGCTGGTGACTAGACCCAGCTGGCGGGGCCACACCCCACTCCAGGGAGACCCCGTGGATTCTAACAGCTGCTAAGAAGGGACCATGACAGAAGTGCTGACTTCCATGTCTCCTGCTCCGTCCTCAGCACCAGGGACACCAGCCTGCAGGGCCACAGCCCGGGCAGGGCCCCCACACTGCCCCAGCCCCACTGGGCACTCCTGGGCGAACCCTTCACCACTCGGGGCCTCGGTTTCCCTGTCTGTACAGAGGGAACTCTACTATTATCCTGGTTCCAATACCTGAAAGCTCCAGGGCCCTGTCTCATCATCCAGGACCCTGCAGCCCCCAGGCCCCTCTGCCACCCTCCCTGGGTTCCGTGGCACCGAGACCCGGGACAGAGCCAGTGGGAAGGAGAGAGCCTGTCAGCCTGGACTCAACTGGCCGGCAGGAGGGAAGGATCTCTGGCCCAAAGACGGTACAGAGGGGCAAGGTGGACCCCAGAAGAGGCTGGAACTAAGAAGCAGGGAGCGAAATGAGAAGGCAGAGAGGGGGATGGGCACACGTCCATTTAGAGAGAAGCCCTGTGAGGCAGAGGCAATGCATTTCAGGACAGTTCCTCAACAGAAAGGGCACTGGGTGTGGGGAGGGGTTGGCCACCACAGAGCCCAGCCACCAGCTGTGGCACAAGTCAGGGCACCTCACTCTACCTCTGCGGGCCCTTGTCAGCCGACCTGCCGACTGCAGGCAGGCTGTGCAAACCCCAGACAAGACGCGTGGTCTCGCTCCACCTCTCAGGGACCCCGAGCGCGGGCTCTGCTCCCATTGTGCCCATTTCACAGCTGAGGATAGCGGGGCTCAGGGAGGTAAATCATTCAGCCAAAGGAGCAGCAGGACCTGGACACGGATCCAGGACTCGACTGCCAAGTGCCAGGTCCAGAGCCGTTGCAAAAGCCCCTTGCAGGCTGGTCCACACACATAGTGATTTGCTGCCCTGCCGGGGTAGGCTGCCCACCCTGAGGTGCCCCCAAACGCCCCCAGGAAGACAGTTTCCAGTTCAGCAGCAGGAAGTGGGCCCGGGGGCCACCCGCTCTTGGCCAGGAGGCCTCTGCCAGCCTGGCTGCAAAGGCTGGACCGCAGCTGCCACCCAGATGGGCAGGAAATTCAATTTCCCACCACTGCCGCCAGGCCAGCTTGCCCGGCACACAGGTGCCGGGCCACTGTCCACCCTCCCCTGGCCTGAAAGCCAGAGGCCACAGTGACCCGGCGCCCCCAGAAGCCTGGCGCCCCCAGAAGCCCGCCTGTAGGATGCCAGCTGCCTCCTCCCTCTGATGTGGGGAGATGGTCCCCAAGGGCAATGGCTGGCAGGCGAACGACAGGGCCAGGCAGCACATCAGCCTGGGACCCAAAGAAATAAGGCCTTGCTGAAAAGAAAACAGACATGGAGCAACGGGGGGCTGCCTGTGGGAATGCCAAGGGCAGCCCACCCTGGAGCAACCCCTCCGCTCACCCAGACCCTACTGACTGATAACTAGGACCGTGGCACTGACCAGCGCCTGCCGAGTTCCAGGCCATTCTCATCACTCACTCACACGACACCTGAGACATCGTGCAGATGAGGAGCCTGTGGCTCAGAGTGGGAAGCAACCTCTGGGCTCTCCCTGCTGGCGGGCGTTAGGGTCAAGTCCCAGGACTAAAGGCTGAGACCCTGGGTTCAACTCTCAGCTATGCCACTTGCTGGCTGTGTGACCATAGACAAGTTACTTAACCTCTCTGTGCCTCGTTTTCCCCATCTATAAAGGGGACAGCAGTAGCCTTCATCCTAAAGGGGTAAGAGGATTATAGGTTGGTACACGAACCCTGCTCAGAGCTGGTCCTGGCACAAGGCAAATTCATAGAAGTGTCAGTTTACACCTTTATTATTTTAACCAGGCTCTAAGTGCACATCTTTGCACACCCACCCTGCCCCACCCGAGAGCCCAGCTGTGCAGGGAAAGCCTGAGCTCACATTTCTCCTCCTTAAAACCTCTCGCCGCCCCTGCGGACAAAGCCTGGGCTCTGGCTCGCTCCGGAGGCCAGGCCGGGAGTGACTCGCGACAGGTAGCCACCACCTCGCAGCCCCTCCCCCCACCCTCTTGACGCCCTCTCACTCCCTGCCCGGCTTCTCCCGTCACAGAGGGTCTGCACACGCTGCTCTCTTGGCTTGGAACGCTGCTCCACAGCTCATCACCCGACCAACTGCTCTGAGCTCAGCTGGGACATCACCTCCTCCAAGAAGCCTTCCCAAGTCCCCAAAGTTGGGGCGGCCCCATCTCAGACTCCAAGGATGCCACTTCCAAACACTCAGCACTCTACGTGTTCTCAGTGACCCACCAGCAACACAAAGGCAGACACTGTCCTGTCCCCGACACAGGGCCCGGTCACCTGGCGACCGTGTGTTGGAGGAATGAGTGATGGAACAAATGAATGAAGATTAGGGGCACCCCAAACCTAGGGGGATCCCTGAGATGGCACTGTCACCCCCAGGGCCAGACCCAGCTCACTGGACCTGCCCCACCCAGGGCTCCATCTCCTCCAGAGTGCCTTGCCCAGCCTGCCCAGCCCGCCCAGTCCAGAAAAGCACATTCTTGATCCTCTGCATGTTCCGGATCTCCCAGCAGCAAACCCTCCCAGCCCGCCCCGCCCCACTCAGCATGCCAAGGAATGGTGTCCACAAGCTCCGAGCAGCTCCGGGCGCCCAGACCCCGGCCTGGGACTCAGACATCACAGCTCCCACTGCCAAGGCCATGCACTGGCCACAGAAGACTCCAGACTCCCCGCCTGTGAAACCGGGGTGCTCACCTCTCATTTATTAAGCAGGCTCGATGGGCCAGACCCCGTGCTGAACATTCTGTGCCCGATGTCACTGAGCCCACATGGCCAGGCAGGACAGAAAGCGGTATGGTCAGCTGGGGGAAACCGGGGGTCGATGATGACTTGACGGAAACCCGCAGACAGTGAGTGACGGAGACGAGACCAGAGCCCGGGTCTTAGGACGACAACGCCCACCCCTGTCTCTGTGGAGGGCGGCCTCTGGGACGGCCCCAGTGAGGGCTGCCCCTGGGGTCCACGCCCTGTGCAGCCCACCCACCTCTCTGTGTCCCAAGGCTGGTCTGTGCCACCAACAGACCGGAACTGGCAGAAGTGATGGTGGGTCACTTCCAAGACTGCAGCTGGCTCTGAGGACTCAGATTCGTTCTCTCTCTCTCTCCCACCTCCCTGCTCCCAGGACTCCAGGTCACAAGACGCCTCTGCAGAAGCCCTCGTGGTGAGAAACCAAGCCCTCCCACCAGCGGCCATGTGGCAGCCCCTCCCGCCTCAGGTGGGCCTTCTTGTGATGCCGCCCCCAACAGGGCAGTGCAGGAACTGCAATGCTGGGAGGCCTGACGACAGAAGCACCCAGCTAAGCTGCTCCCAGAACCCTGACGCTTCGGAGTTGAGAGATAAGAAACGTTTATTGTTTTAAACCACAGAGCATTAGGGCAACTGTGACCTAGTGAGAGGTAATGCACTGGGGGGCAGGGGGAGGGGGGTGTAAGGGGGATAAATGGTGATGGACTGAGACTTGACTTGGGGCGGCGAACACACAATACAGAGTACAGGTGACGTGTTGCAGAATTGTGCACCTGAAACCTGCACGATTTTGTTAACCAGTGTCCCCCCGATACACTTGACACGGAGGAAAAAGGGACCGCATGCATCGCCGCCCTTGGACCTCCCTGGTCCCCAAGTGCTGGGAGCCACATGGGGCAAACCCCACACTGGCCAGCGACCTGGAGGAGTTCCGTCCTCCCTGCTCAGAAGCAGGTGATGGGGGCGGGCAGGTGGGGCTGGGTGTGCACTCACGTCCAACCTCCAGCCGGATTTCTGCAGAGGCGTGGCCCAGCTCACTGGCAGCCTGGCAGGTGTAGACGCCAGCGTCTCTCTCCTGGGCCGCCGGAATCCGGAGCGTCCCGGAGCTGGAGTCCCCGGGGGCCAGAATGACTTCAAGACCCCCTGGGGCAGAGACAAGAGGGCGTCAGGCAAGGGCCCACGGTCACCCTAAGCAACCTCCTGACCCTGGGCCCCTACAACTCACAAGGCTGGGACCTGGGGACAGTGGGAAGGTTCCCCCCACAAGTCAGGGGGCAGAGGTTCAGTTTTGCCAGATGCGAAAGTTCTAGAGACGGATGGTGGTAACGGTTGTGCAGCAGTGTGACCGTGGCTAATGCCGCTGGGCTATGCACCAAGAAATGGTGAAGAGGGGATGTTGTCTGCTGTGAGTATTTGCCACAATGTAAAAACAATTAAGTCAGCACCGCAAGGTCCAGTGCCCGGAGTCCCTCGGTCGACCAAGAGTGAGGCCCAGCCTGTCCCTGCACATGTGACAGCTCATCAGCCAAGAACGCCCTGTCTGGGCCTCCCTCGGGGGTCCCCGCCCTCTGCCCCGCGTCTAGTCTGAGGTTTGGATGGGCTCTGAGGTGGTCCTGGGGCTGCCCTGAGGGGAGCGCCCCACACCTGCCCCTCTGAAACCTTCCCCAGGATCCTGAGGCCTAACAGACACCGGAGTTCTGAACCCCTTCTTAAAATCTAATTTAACTTTTCATTTCTGGTAAAATATACATAACACAAATTTTTACCATTTTAAACATTTTCCGTATCCAATTCAGTAGCACTAGGTACATTCAAACTGTTGGGCGCCTATCACCACGTCCACCCACAGAACTCCTTCATCTTCCCAAACGGAACCCAACCCCCGTCCCCACGACAGTCCCTCCCAGCTTCCCCTCTCTCAGCCCCCGGCAGCCACCGTCTGCTTCCTATCCCTATGGTTTGCGTCTCTCGGGATCTCACGAGAGTGGGATCCTGCAGTATCTGTCCTCAGTGTCTGGCTTGTTTCCCTTAAGAACATTTACAAGGTTCATCCATGCTGTATCAGAATGTCATTCCTTTTTTCAATCAAAAAAACTAATTGTGGCCAAAACAATCACACGACACAAAATGTACCCTAACCATCTTTACATGTACAGTTCCATGGCGTTGACTATATTCATGCTGTCCTACAACTTGAATTTCATTCCTCTCTAAGAGAAAATAACATCCCATTGAGAGATTCCCCCTTTAAAAAGAGGTCCCAGGACTGGTAGGGCTCTCAGCCAGAAATGTGGTGACATGACCCCTGAATAAGGGGTCCCAAGGCCTCTGCCACCCACTGGCTGGTGACCTGGGACAAAATGCTCTAGCTCAAAGCTAACCGTGCCTGCTGGGACTCTGAGATAATCCCTGCCTTTCTCAAAGTCAAGGTGAAGCTGTGACAAGATGGCAGACAGGTGCTGCAAAGGGGGGACAGCACCCGGGCGGGAGAGGGTGGCACGGGACTCGGCTGACAGCTGAGGAGGAGCCCAGTTTCTGTTCCGAGAAACACCGAGGCAGCAGCCCAGCACCCATGTCCACTGAGGGGGGGTGCAACAACACCTCCCGTCGATCAAACGTCAGCTCGGCATCTGGCGCCGAGAAAACGCTCTGCACCCATGAACTCAAAAGAGCCTCAGAACAGCCCTGTCGCTTTCTCCCCTCGCTCAGATGGTCCCGCCTCACTGGCACTGTGTTGCTGCAAACACTGAGCGAGCCCGTGTGCCGGCGCCTTCTAGACACCCACGCGGACTCCTTTCCACCCTCAAGCAAACCATCTCAGACTCTCCCTGTCTCCCACGTCAGAAAGCCAGCCCAGAGACTCAGGCTCTCCTGCCCAAGGTCACCCAGGAGCTCCTAACCCCTGAGCTGTCCTGCACCAGGGCTCTGGTGGGGGGCGGGGTGCTGCAGAAATGGGCCCCTTCTCCCCAGGCACCCCATTCGAAGTGCCCCCCATGACTGTTCTGGAAAGCTGACTTTCCGGGGCCCCGACAGGCCCCCCTCCCCACGCCACGTACCTCGATACCAGACGACTCGGGGCGGCGGCACCCCGGACGCCTTGCACGCCAGCACAGCCTCCTGGCCGGCCGCAGCGAGGACCACGGTATTCACGGCAGAGATGGTCGGCAGGTCTGTGTGGGGAGCAGAGGGGGGTTCGGGACCAACCCACAACCCCCCAGAATGAGAATGTGGCTTCCCAGGCTGGGGAGGGGGGCCGTTGACAGGAGGACCTGAGCACCCTGCCTCCTCCCCATCCCCACCAATCAGGACAGTCGGTCACACCAGAAAAATTCAGCCACCGCTGGTGTTTCACAGGCTGCCCACCCAGTACCCCCAGTCGAAGCCAGTCCTCCCTGGATGAAGTGCCCCCACTGTCCGTCACCGAAGCTGCCCTGAAAGCCGAAACCCTAGAAGGTCCTCGAACGCTCTCTGTGGGATGCCGGCCCCTCCCCTGCCCTGCCCCCCACTCCCCCCCACACCAGCCTCCTGGCAGCCCAGGAGCACCCAGGACTCATTCGGCTGCTGGGCCGGTAACCTGCCAGTCTCTCTGCCGGCAGCACTGTCCCATTCCTGTCTGCCATGGAGGCCTCGGCAGGTCCTGTGTGTGAAGCCACGTCCCCCTTACCTCTACCAGCATGTTGCCCACCCCCACCCCACCCTGCTCTGTGCACCCTCACCACCAAAAAGTGCCTTTTTTATCTGTTCTGTGCCTCCCCACCAGGCAGGAACCACACGTGTGTCCCCACTGCCCGACACACAGCAGATGCTCAGTATGTATTTGTGGATGGGAGGGAGGGAGACCCTTCCCCTGAGATTCCCAGGGCTGGAGTACCTGTGTAGTAGAGGGTGACCGTCTCCTCGTCCATGCCGACCTCATTGGCAGCCTGGCAGCTGTAGTTCCCGGCATCCTCTGGGGCCAGTCCCCGAATGACGAGGGTCCCCTGGTCATCCACGTGGATTCTGGAGTCACAAAGTCAAATGTGTTCGACAGCAAGGGGCTGGTTAGGGCAGATCAGGGAAGGGTGGCTCCAGGAGTCATTAATAACAGACTAATTAACACCTCCAGTGACCACACTACACACTGTTTGCTCTGTGCCGAGCTGTGTGCTCAGCACTTTCCATACATGGACTTTTCTCATTCAGGAGGCTCAGAGAGGTGAGATGACTTGCCCAAGGTCACACAGCCTGAATGGCAGGGGCAGGATCCAAGCACAGGGCTGCTGCTGGATTCCATGGCTGCAGCTCCTGACCCCGGAGCCCACACTGAGGCTTCGTTTACGATTCCAAAGTGATCGCCCTCCTGAATCTCAAATGGTCCCTGGAGACTGAGGCTGGGACAGGCCCCCTGGGAGTCCCTGTCTGACTGCCTGTGCCCAGCCCCAGAGTCCCAGGCCCTGGGCCTCTCACCTGCTGTCCTCTTGCAAGGTGTGACCGTCCCGGGTCCAGGAGATGTGGGGCGCAGGGGACCCAGAAGCCGAGCAGTGGACCCTCACCTCCATGCCCTGGGAGAAGTGCTGTGACCTGGTGTGAATGCTGACCTGCGGGGCCTCTGCAGTTCGAGGGAAAGAGCCTGTCGGGGCAGCCGCGCTGTCCCAGGCCCCCAGCCGGGGACCCTGCTGCTCCCCTACCCCTCCATGGCCACAGACGGCAGAGACACAGGAAGCAAAGGCCCCAAAGAACCTGAATCCCCAGAAGCAGCTTCCTCGGGGGCTGGGGCCAACCAGGAAGCCACCCAGGCACACCCTGGGGCGGGGACAGTGGGGGGCACCAGGGGCTGATTTCCCAGTGCAGCCTGGGGAGCCTCGAGCTTCCTGGAACTCGCCCCGGGGCACAGCACCTCAGGGGGGCTCAGGGAGGTGCCCGGGCTCAGAGGGCCCCCCACTTCCAGTGACCTCGAGTGGCAGCCAGGCCTGCATGGTGTCAGCCCCAAAGGCAGGATCCGTCCTGGCCCACAGAACGCTCGAAGCCAGTGGACGTGTCCGGCTCGAACAGACCTCAGGCACCCCCAATCTAGAAATGGCCAGCCTGCCCCTCCAGCACCAGTGGCCTGGATACCACCTCAGAACCCTCCTCGGCCCACCCAGCGGCCGATCCAGCACCACAGGCCCCAGAGAGAAGCCCTGATCCCCCATGCTGTTCCCCTCACACTTGGGGAAAGGGCCCCGGGGAGGAGGAGCCGTCTGAACCCTGACAGGGCGGAGGCCACACCCAGGCCCTGAGAAACCCGGACAGGCGCTCCTGCAACAGGCTCCTCCAGCGCTGTCCGGTCAGTGCTTGCTGCCCAATCCCACCAGGCTCGTCTGATCTCCGGGGTTTCAGAAGTTTCTAGTACTCCCTCCTGTCCCACATACTGGGAGTGGGATGAACAAGGAGGTGCTCAAAGGCACAGGAAGAGGTCAGGACACAATGAAATTGGCTTGGCCCACAGCAGCAGAAATTCAGGACAGACAACAGGATGAACTTCCCTAGACACAGGCCAGGAGGCTCAGATGCCGCTGTCTCTGAAGGCTCAGAAAACACTGACAGGGCTGACGGTGCCTGCCAGAGGTGGCGTTCTGCACAGAGGGGCGGGTCAATGGGCTTTGGGGGTAAGCACTGGGCAGTGTGGGGAACTGGAAGGACGCCCCGGCAGGAAGAGCCTCACCTCGCACCAGGAGCCAGACGGACGCCCTTGTGACCCCGTTGGCGTTGCTGGCTATGCACTGGTACCGCCCGCCGTCACTGGGGATGACGGCACTGACCTCCAGGGACAGGTCGGCTAGTTGCGTGACTCTGCCCGTCGAGGCCGACAGGACGCGCCAGTCCCGCACCCACGTCAGGTTGTGAGGGGCCTCTCCCAGCACGCGGCAGGACAGAACAGCAGTCTCCCCCGGTGACACGGTCACATTGGGTACAGGGACCAGCTGCGGCGGAGGGTCTGCGGGGATGGGAACACAAGATGTTCTGCGGGTGCTGATGCGGGGCAGGCACCAACCCGCAGGCCTGGGGGTGTCCAGATGCTGGAACCCAGCGCTGTGTCCCTCCTGGCACTTCGGCCAGCACAGCGGTTAACCCACTGGGGCTGGGACCACCCGAGGCTGGGCACGTTTCCCTGCGGCTGTCACACCTCTTAAATATATTTACGACAATGCACCCGAATATGCCAGCAAGCATATTGAGGTACAGGTGTGTTGGGGAGACCTGTGGTAGAAGCTGATGGCAGTGCATTAGACAATGACAGGGACTTGATTTTGAAAGCCCTGAGTTCGAGTTTAAAAGAGTTTTGCCAAAAAGAGAAAAGGCAGATACAGTGAACGATTAGCAAGGGTGGGTGGCGGGCGGACCAGTCTCCTGACACTGTTCTGCTTTTCCGTGCTCGTCACCAATAAGGAGTAGACCTCGGTTACTCCACACCGAGAGCATGTGTGCCACCGCCGCACCGCCCAGCGGGAAGGCACACACCGTGGTGTAAGTACGCACGCTCTCCCCGCCTCGTCGAAGAAACACACACACAGGCAGAGGTCTGACAGGAAGGGGACCAGGCAAGGGGCCACGGGGGAGGGAGCCCAGGCTGCTCAGCGACCGTTGTCTGCCTGGGCCCCCCACTGCCCGGAAGCGCTGTGGTGTGAGCGCCTCACAGCGCGCAGGGCCTAACTCCTGAGCTGCCGGGCTCCTCCTCCTCCCCCTCAGACAGCCGGGCCGTGGGTTAAAAATATAGCAATTTCATCTCAAGAGGGCCCAGCATTTCCAACCTTCCTGATCTGAGGGGGACATGGAGGCACAAGGGGTAGGGACTGCAAGATGGGCAGTAGCCCCTGAAATGGCCTGGGGGCTGGCCAAGCCCCAGTGGCCACACGAAGAAGGCAGGGGTGGGAGGAAGTCTGGCGGGGGAGCACGGCCTGAGCCAGGCGAGGTTCCCAGTCTTTCTCAGCTGAGACCCGCAGGCCATCCCAGGGCGACAGCCCAGACGGGGGCCAGCAGGCAGGGGCAGTGAGGGCAGCTGGGCTCTGGGGGACAGATGGTCCCAGCAGCTGGCTGGCATGCTCTCCCACAGACAGGGACCCCCTGGGAGGAGACTCTGGAGAGGAGAGTCAGGGAAGGGGTGGAGAGGGGACTCTCGGAGGGACAGACCTGTGACGACAACCTGGGCCTCAGCGCGCCCGGTCCCAGCCCTGCTGGCTGCTTCGCACTCGTACGTGCCTTCCTCGGCCTTGGAGGCCCGTGGGATCTCCCAGCTGCTGTTGCCTGACTCCCTGCGAACACACAACAGCTGGGGACACGCAACCATGCTGAGCCCAGGCAGGGTCCCCCGGCCTCGTGCCACCCTCAGGGACCCCACTCCCCTGAGCCCTGCCCAGCAGAGGAGGCCCCGAGCCCTCCTGGAGGCTGGGCAAGAAGAGGCTAGAGCAGCTGAGGACATGTGCATTCCGAGTTATGCTGTGTGACTTTGAGCAAATCCCTTCCCCTCTCTGAGCCCTGGACTTCCATCCATGAAGGGGAGGGTTTCAGAGGCCTTTCCTGCCCTGACCCCCAGGGAGCCAGACCCCACATGGGATGAGTTTCCTAGAAGCTAAGGAAGGCCTGTGACTCCTTCCTGGGGCGATGGCCCAGCCGTGGTGGGATCCTCAGGGACCACCTTCTGCCCCCCTGGCCACACTGGGAGGTGCCCAGACTGGGTTGCCCTGGAGGAAAATATGACCGAGACCAAGGTCCCCCTCTGGCCATCCACTCCCCTCAGATTCCTGCAGGGCACCAGGCTCCCAGGAGCCCTGTGGCTGAGGACAATAGCCGGCCAGTGGCCACTCACTGCAAGTGCCTCTCCTCGCCCAGGGGGGCTCCACTCCGCCGCAGCTGTAGCCGGAAGGGGAGGGCGCTGTGCACAGAGCAGGAGACCAGCAGCGGCTGGTGCAGGTAGCCATGGATCCGTGGGGGCATGCTGACCAGGGGGGCACCTGGAGGCAGGGCCCAGCACTCAGGAGTCCTCCCTGTGCCCCACGGCCTGCCCCCACCACACCCAGTCACAGAGACCCACAGGCACCATCCAGGAGCCAGAGGGCCAGGCTGCAACCCCTCCTCCCGCACCGGGCAGTCACCGAGCACAGGCCGAGGCGCTCCCCAGGCCTCAGTTTCCACCTCTGAGAAGGGGGGCTCATCGCAGCGCTGACCTCATCGTGCTGCCCGTGTGGCCGCGCGACATGGGTGGGGATGGCGCGTGGAAGCACCGGGCTTGCGCACAGAGTGCAGTGAGCTCTGTCCGTGAGAGCTGTTTGTTCTGTGGCTCGTGACCAGACTGTCCAAGGTGCCCGTCTGTGCCACCACCTCCTCAGCTATGTCAGGCATGGAAGAGGGACCCAAATCGTGCTGAAGATGTGCTGCCCAGGCTGGACCCCTGGGGCGGGGGCGGGGCTGCGAGACCAACTGCCAGTGGGCGCGAGGGCCGGTTCTGCCCAGAGGCGTTGGAGCGGAGCCTTTTTACTCAGAAATGAGCACAGCTGGAGCATGGCTGCGGACGTGGAACTCACATGCATTTTTGAGATAAAATAAGAGACTTTGATGAAAGCTCACAGCTTGTGACGACCCTCGTGGGGTCCCCAGCAGACACTGCGGCCCCCCTCGCCTGACCCTGGTCTTTGGGGGACACATTCTGTCCTTGGCTATTGGAGTTACTTGAATGGGGAAGTCTGAGAGTCACCCCACAGGGTGGGTGGCAGTGCATCAGCGCCTCACGGGGTGACGGCAGGCATGTGTCACTCCTGTACTGACCTCTCCCTGTCCCCACCAGACCTGTTGTGACAGCTCGACAATGTGCCACACATCCTCTGAGCACAGAGCAGGGGGTGGGAGGGTGGCAGGTGACATCATCCTACAGGCTCCCTCCCAGGGGACGGGGTGGTGGCCGTCCAGCTACATCCTCAGCTGTGTGCAGAGCAGCCACCGCTCACTACTACCCCCGCCCCCAGCACACACACTGGAAGCCTTTGCGAGGCCAGCTCAGGCTGCCTCTTCCATGAGCTGCAAGGGCCCAGAGACCTCAGGCCCAGCTGGCCCTCACCACCCCCACATCTCCAAACCCAGAGCCTCCTGCTCTCGGCCAGACTCCCAGCCACCCAAACTGGCTCTCGGCCATACTCCCAGCCGTCCAAACCTGGAAGGTAGTGAAAGAAGGAAAAAGCCATCCCACAGCCCTCCCACCCACAGACACCCTTTAACCTAGAGCTGAGGTGGAGACCAAAAGCCAGAGCCAACTCCAAACTCTTAGCTCCATCTCGAAGAACAGGGGGGAGAGACACAGAGGCTGTTATTCTCCCATTGAAATTCCTTCAAGACTCTCCAGACTCTCAGTGAGTCTGCCCCTCACAGAGAACCCCAGCCAGGAAGACGCTGGGATATCAGTGGCATCCACACTGTGAGCTCCTCCCAGGCCACCACCATGGGAAAGAAGGGAGCAGGCAGGAGGAGGGAATGGAGCCCATTAGGGAGCCGACGGTAGTGACTCAGATGCCCTGTTAGGACCAGGGGCAGAGCAGGAAAGCCAGACTCCACCTGCCCTCTGGGGCCTTCCAGCCTGGACATGAGATCTTGGGGAATATAGAAAACCAGCAGAAAGCCCGCACATGTGGGCACCAACACAGCACGACCTAAGATGAGACCACAAAGGGGCCTGTGCCTACAAGGCACAGTGTGACAGCAGCTACCCTGGTGGGGGGCCCTGGTCCACAACCCCCACACCCTGGGCGCAGGCTCCGAGCACCCCGAGAGCTGCCTCATTGTGTGTGCATTAGCTTATGGAACCCTCGAAGCAACCCAATGAGGTGGATGGCCTCAGTTCCTCAGCTATGAAATGGGGACACATCTCAGAAATGATACAAGCATTCAACGACTCAGTGAGCTAATGTATGGCAAGTGCTTAGCCCAGGACTATCCCATGGGGAGTGCTCAAAAGGAAGGCTAGAACCGTATTACCACGGTTACGGTTATGATGGGGACTGTGGCACTGAAAGACCAAACTCTTACCCACTCCCCTGCCCACTGCCATGTCTACAGTGTCCAGCACTAGGAATGTCGGGCGGACAGGTGGATGGATATTTGGATGGATAAATGGATGGACAGATGGATGGATATTTGGATGGATGGATGAGTGGGAGGGTGGCTGTTTGGATGAATGGCTGGGTGGGAGGATGTCTGGGTCGACGAATGGGTAGGTGTCTGGATGGATGGATGGATGGATGGACAGACGGACGGACGGAAGGATGAGTAGGTGAGGGGTGGGAAGGTGGGTGGGTGGATCAGCAGATGGATAGATGAATGGGAGGGTGTGGGAAGATGGATGCATGGGGAGATGGATGTTGGGATGCAGGAATGCGTGGGTGCATGGGTGTTTGGATGGGTGGATGAGTGGGGGTGACGTTTGGATGGATGGGTGGGTCAGGATGGACAGAGGCATGCATGGGCGTGTAGCTGAATGTGTGGATGGATGGATGACTCTGTACTAAGCCTATGAGCTAGGGCTGCATCCGAAGCATCTCCGCACTCAGCATCACGCCTTGCAGAGCTTGCTGCCCGAAGATGTTCTTGAACAAACACTCCCTAATCTAATCTAATCCAACCCAATCAAGGCAGGCTTCCAAGAAGAAGCTGGTGGGCAAATGAGACGGAAATCTGGGGTTGGTAAGAGCCATCACTCACCTGGGGCCACCCCACTGTAGGCAACTCCGGAGACACGAAGGAGGGGGTTCCCCTCATGGTCCTTGCCCTTCACCTTGAGGTAGAAGCGCTCCTGGGGGGCACGGAAGGGCGGCCCACCCCACAGCTGATGGGCAGAGCCGTTGGAGAGCGGCTGCACGGGCAGAGTGAGGAGGGGCCGCCCTGAGCCCTGTGAGAGCTCCACCAAGTCCACGCGGCCGGGGGCCTGCAGGCCGGTGGCGTTGATCACCAGGGAGATGGGCACCCCTGTGGAAGGCAAGGTGAGGAAGGAGGGCTGGCCTCTGCGCTGGGTTCCGTGGTCTTCCTCACCCCCCCAAGCAGGGGCCCCAGGTCTGTCGGTCAGGGATCAGCCTGCTTGGCACCCCCTTCACCAAGCTCCAGCTCCCTCGCCTTCTCCTCCCGGTGCCCATTGGTGCTGGGGGTGGGACAGGGAGCCAGGTCCCTTGCTACTGTCCGTGGTCCTGAAATGTCACTGTCCGTCCCTCCAATGCTATCCCACGGCTGCACCCTCTCCGCTCAGAATCCTTAGCCTCCCATGGAGTGTAGGTGGGAAGAGGCACTTTCCCCGCCCCCCCATCTGTGAACTCTGGTGGGGGCGAACCTCGACAAGAATGCACCCTGGTTGGGGAGCTCCCACTCTCTGACTTCTGCCCCTCCTCTCCCCGAGCTGGGCATTTCTTCAGTTCTCTTTCCTATCTTGTCAGAAATGTACTGTTCACATTCTCCCAGAGAACAGAGAACTGGACTTGGGTTCGCAATTGCCTTAGTTAATTTGGGAACTTCTGTCTAGTCTCTTTCTTTTCAGATAGTTATTTTTTTTATTTCAAACACCATAATCCAGGGGCCAGTGGCCTTGGTTCGTGTGGTCCAGGAAATGTGGCCCTACATTTTTTTTTTTTCCCAGAAATATCAAACAATCTGGAAAAGGCATCTACAAATCTAGAAGTCCAGATTCCTCTGAAAACCCAAGCATGTCAGTGCTGGGTCCCAACAATCAGCTGTGGGCACATGGCCACTGCTCCCTGGGGCCCTGGCACCATGGCCACGTGCAAACCACTATTTATCATTTGCAATTGCCCTGATCTTTCTCTCTTAAGCCCACATCTTGCAGAGGCAGCACCGCCAGCAGGTACCTTGCAGGGGCCACTCGATGGTGTGGTTGACGTCCAGGGAGGGCTGCGTGGAGAAGCCGGCTCGGAAATTGATGTTGCTGATGCCCGTGACCCTCACTGAATGGCGGCCGCTGCTGTAGACCTAGCACAAGCCCAGGCCCATGTCACCAAGACACTTGATGCCAGCACCCAGCTCCAGGGTGCAGGTGCCAGCCCAGCCCGACCCGGAGTCAGCACCTGGAATTCTCCCACCTTGGCAGACATGTTGGTAACCTACCTGCTCCCTGGGGGCCCAGCACGACACTCCCCAGGCAAAGTGGAAGAAGCCCCAGCAACACTGCTGTCCCAAGCAGGTTCTGCCCCCAATGCCCGCAACCTGTCTGTCCACCCGCATTTCTAACCCCAGCCTTGCCTTCCCTGTGGGCATCAGAGATCTTGGCTCAAGGATGCTCAGAGTCTGAAGGGCAGGGGCCAAGGCAGCACCTAGCCCAGAGCCTGGTACCCAGCAGGCTCTCCATAAATCCGTGCCCATCAGCAGGTGCTCACACGGCTCCGAGTCGGCAGCCAGCCCCACCCCAGAACACTCCATGGGGGCTCCAGCCTGCACCAGCCCCTGGCTCCCAGCTCCCTGCAGACCAGGGCAGGCCCAGCTTCCCCTGCCAGACCAGTTCCTCGAAGCCATCCCCGGAGGTCACCCTGCTTCTCGTGTGCCTTCTTCACTGGACAGGGCTCAGAACCAGCTGGCTCCGTTACCCACTTCAGGACCTCAAGTAGTTCCTCCAAGTCCTTCTTAAACGTTCCCTAACTAACCCAGACTGCTGCAGTTCCTCTTACTGATGCGAACCAGAATGCTCCTCCTCTGTCCTTGACCCTTCACTGCTATTGCTATGCCCACACCACCTCCCGCGCTCCAGCCCCCGCTTCCCAGGACCCCGGACGGCATCTCAGCTCCACGCAGCCGGGCTCCCCACAGCCGGGGCCCATGGACCTACCTTGATGGACCACAGCCCGGGATGCTCAGGCTTAAAGGCCACAACCTTGGCCGAGTCAGGGATGCTGAGAAGCACGTTGAGGCCCTCATCCTTCTGCAGGATCCTCCCTGTGGAAGCCCCAGTGACTGCTCAGGCCCCAGCACTTTCCTGGGGGGCGACAGAGGCCCCACCCTGTCCCAGGAACCCATGGCTCTCCACACACCAGCCTCAGGCTCCCCAGAGAAACTGAAAAGAGGCCTTAGGCGGTGCTCAGCCCCCCACCTCCCTCTGCCCGCTGCCCTCCTCACTCCCCGGGGGCCAGGCGAGCACCTGGCCTCCAGACCCGGGTACCTGTGACATCTCGAGCGCCGTGGAGCCAGGTGGCCAGGCCCAAAGCCCACGGAGCCTGAGTGGTCCCGACAAATCACCCCACCCCCCCATGACCCAGCTCCCCTTCTGTGCGATGGGCCGCCAACGTCTTCCCTGACTGACCGGCCAGGCCACCATAGGGACCACTGAGAGAGTGTCGAGGAAGACCCCTCGGAGCCTCCCGTCCCAGGAGTGTCCTGATCTTAATCCCCTCACTTGGCTTCTACCAGCCTCCCAGCTCCCTCGCCCACCACGGGGACCCTCGCTGCCCTCCACCTGGCATCTCCCTTCCCAGAGTCGTGTGTCCAACCCCCCTGCCACCCCTAGTCTCTCTCCTTGCCCCAGTCCGACTCCCAGCTCACTGTCGGGGCCAAAGAAGAGGCCAGCCCTGGGGCGCACGTACCCAGCGGGTCTCGGACTTCGATCTCGGGCCCTGGGCCACTCAGAGACACAGTGACCTCCTTGAGGCTGGGGTCGAAGGGGATCTTCCATGCGTGCTCACCCTCCTCCTCGTGGTCCGTGGACAGCAGGTGCACCTTAGAGGCCTGGATCGCTGACTCCACCCACTTTAGCACCTGGGAGGCAGGCGTGAGAAGCTGATGCCAGCATGTGACCTTGACTTCTTGCTTGTGTCTGGCCCACCCATGACAGGTCCCTAACAGGCTGCCAACTGTGTGCAGAATCTGGTTCCACGCCTGCCCCCCCACCCTCGGTTTTAGGCAGCGTGCAGGCTTTCCAGGTTACCTGGAAGTGACCCCATGCCCCCTGAGCCCTACCAGGCCCAATTCACATGTCATTACCCTCCTGGCCTGGGGACTCAGAGCTGTGACACCTGAATCAAGGCACCCAGAGGACTAGGCTCGGAGGGAAGAAGCAAGAAGTGCTTCTGCTGGGAAGACTCTTCCCTTCTTCACCTGACCAACTTCTATGGCACCCATCGCTTCCTCCAGGAAGCCCTCCTGATGCCTCCCACACACAGAGGAACCCTGGACATCTAGAATCTTGCCCCAGACCAGTGTAGTTCACCATCACCCACCAAGGGGCCTTGGACTGCCCCCCACCAGGAGCCATGCTCTAAGCAGGACCAACACGACTGCTGTACAAGGAGCTCTTGGTCCTTTTACCACATTGAGAAATCGTAAGTCCTTAGTTTCTATAATTGCCTATGCATTCTAAAATCTTACATGGTTCAGCCCTGGCTGGCGTGGCTCAGTTGACTGAGCACTAGCCTGCAGGCTGAAAATTTGCTGGTTCAATTCCCAGCCAGGACACATGCCTGGGTTGAGGGCCAGGTTAGCAGCTGAGGGTATGTGAGAGGCAGCCTATCTGTTTCTCTCCCTCTCTTCCTCCCTCCTTTCTCCTCTCTCTAAAATAAATAAACAAACAAACAAACAAATAAAATCTTTTAAAAGAAGAATGTTGTTATAAAAAATAAAAATAAAATAAAATCTTACATGGTTTGGACAGGTCCCACTGAAAATCAGGTAACAGGCAAGGATTCTCTCCAGAACCCCACACCACTTAACACACATTTATATGATGATTTTGGGGGTTCTTCACCTCCCTTCAAGGCCACTCCCTGAGCGCATGGACCCCCATTAACAACCCAGGACCCCATCTAAGATGGCATCTCATGGAGCACAGAATTATTATTATTCTTTTAAAGATTTTATTTATTTATTTTTAGAGAGGGGAAGGTAGGGAGAAAGAGAGAGAGAGAAATGTCAATGTGTGGTTGCCTCTCACGTGGCCCCCACTGGGGGCCTGGCCCACAACCCAGGCATGTGCCCTGACTGGAAATCGAACTTGCGATGCTTTGGTTCGCAGCCCATGCTCAATCCACTGAGCTATGCCAGCCAGGGCAAGCACAGAATTATTTTGTTCCTCCAAACCCTTGCCTTGGCCTCTGTGACCCTATGTTCTGTGGTTCACCTGTCCTACCTGACCCACTGTGCTTACTGGGCTGGACCCGATAGCTCCCTAGGCAGCCCCCATCACACCTGTGTTTGCTTTGCAGAAATGCCCCGCCCCTCTTCAGTAATCATCCCCTGGTTATTCACACCTCTCCCCCTGGAGAGGTTTCTCCAATCCCAGATAAGTTTGGTTCCCCAGTATACACTCCATGGCAGCAGTCTGCACCCCAGTTATTCACACTTGTGAGATTCAAGCCTGTGCCCCTCTATTAGGCAGGGAGCTCCCTGAAGGCACAGACGCTCTGCGGTGCCCAAGCTCAGCAGCTGGCTCAGAGTGGGCATTCAGGAAGCGTGAGTCCCCAAGAATGACTGAGCGAGGACACACCTGAGCAGGGCCTTTGGGTTCGCATCAGGTTCACCTGTGGACACAGATGGCTCACTTAACTCCAGGAGCCCTCACCCCTAGCTCATGCCTCCACCTTTCCAACAGCCATCCCAGGTTCCAACAACAACAACAAAAACCCAGCCCTGACCATTATGGCTCAGTGGGTTGGGTGTCATCCCACAAAGTAAAAGGTTGCTGGTTCGATTCCCCATTGGGGCACATGCCTGGGTTCGGTCCTGGTCTGGGTGCATACGAAAGGCAACGGATCGATGTTTCTCTTTGTTTTTCCCTCCCTTCCCCTCTCTCTAAAAATAAATAAATAAATATTTTTTTAAAAAGAGAGAGAAACCAGGAAAGAGGGAGAGGGGCTCCTGCAGTCAGAGCCTGTCTTTCCAGCCGAGTTCCTTCAAGAAACATCCTGTGCGAACCCTGAAACTGAAACGTGATGAACCCACTGCATGACAAATTGGCACCTCAGCCACCAAGAGAACAAGAGCACGTCAAGTGAATGGAAAACCCGGGTGCATGTGACCACACTTTCTCCATGGGAGGCAGGCTGAGGACCAAGGAACAGCAAAGATACCTGCATTTAGTCATTTGAAGTTGGCAGAACTATCAGTATTGTGACTGTGAAACTGTTTTATGTATCTTATAGGATAAAGCAAAGAAGTAAGGATGCTAATGTTTTCTGAAACAAGATTTTCTCTAATGGTTAAGTGTGAACGAGAACTACAGGTATTTCATTTCCGTATAAATTTGCTCCAAGTGCTTTTATTTTTTTTTATATTTTATTTTATTTTTAGAGAAAGGGGAAGGGAAGGAGAAAGAGAGGGAGAGAAACATCCATGTATGATTGCCTTTTGCCCGCCATCTACTGGGGACCTGGCCTGCAACCCAGTCCTGTGCCCTGACTGGGAATCGAACTGGAGACCCTTTGGTTCACAAGCCGGCACTCAATCCACTGAGCCACACCAGCCAGGGCTCTCCAAGTGCATTTAGAACCCAGTGGCTTCTGAGTACCATTCCCCATGAGGGTTCCTCGGAGAAATGGCTGATTCCAAGTCAAAGGCAGGCAATTTACAAGTCAGCCTGAGAGAGCTGGTGATTCTGCCCAGCAAGGATGTTCTCAAAGGCTGATGGGGACATGTCCAAGGGGCACAGGACCAGCTTGCAGGAGCTGCCACTGGCTCAATTTGGAGCAACTGGAGCCCCAACTAGAATACCTGTGGTTGATCGAAACTCATTGCATTATGTCATTCATGTCCCCACAGTAACACTCCAAAAAAAAGGGCACAATTTAAAACAACACAGCCTCACTTGTCACCAGTGCAGGCGACATCTTCATTAAAGAGAAAGGACTAAGCGCAACCCGGACCCTTCTGATGGGATTATGCTTCAGAAAACCCTGACTGAGCCTCCTGCTGAGCAAAAGCTCTTCTTCATGGGAGGGCAACCACTAAGAAACATGGAGGCGGGGACACAATTAGGACATTGGCGTTTTGCAGCCCGTAATGAGAAAAGCATTTCAGGCAAGCGTCCTCTGTGGATGCTAAAACAGTCAGAGGGAAGAGGGAAGTGGACAGGGGACTGGATGTCCACATGGAGACCCCCGCCTCCCCCACAGACCACCCGAGTCATGGAAGGGACACACGGCTGTGCCATGTGGAGAGCGGGCTCTCATTGCCCTCACCCACCGATCACACTTGTCATCGGTCACAGCAGGACCACCAGGCATCGTTTGCCTCCTGGTGTGACACAAGAGAAAACACAAACGGCACCAGCTATGAAGTACTCCTGCCAAAACTCTGGCCTCCAACTAATCAGTCGTTTAGACCTAAGTCCCCATTTAGGGGAAGTAACAGGAGACAAAGGAGCAAGTTAGCACCATAAGGAAACAATCAGACAAATCCGGAACACGGGACATCGTAACTCAGTGCCTCTGCAGCCAGTTAGGGGCACACAGAGCAGGGAGGCAGCTGCAGACGCCAGAGCTCAGCAGACAAAACCACCACAGGAGATGCGCCGGCCTCGACTCAATCCCCTGGGACGAAACGGCCAGAGAAGACATTCTATGGAAAATCTGAATATGCACTCAACATCAGAGGACACCAGCCAAGCGCTCTTAATTAGATGGTATTGTAGGTTGTCTTGGAGACTATTTTTTTTTAATGCACACTGAATTATTTATGGGTAAGGTGTCATGATTCAGCAAAAAGTAGAGAGAAAGATGACGCATGTGGAGCAAAAATGTTAATGGCTGAATCTAGCTGATATATATATTTTTTTACTTTTCTATATCTTTGACATGTTTCATAGGAATTTCTTAAAGTAAAAGTCACTTGAAAAGAACATGCATTGTTTTATTTTTCATACGAACAACGGTAAACCTACTTCTGTCCCACCCTGTGTATACCTGAGCAACCTTAGAGGTATCCTCTTGCTTGGGAACTCCCATCAACAGGAAGTGGCTTCCTGGAATGCTGTTTGAAGAAATGAAAAGCCATATCCTGTCTCAATGTTTAAAAGTTCTGTGATTGATTAGCAATGTCTGCCACGGGTATGGCATTAGAAAGTGGTGTCTTGTGTGCTATATATTGACCATCCCTGCTCTAAATCATTGTACTTTAGCTCTGCCTACCGTGTAATCTTCCATGGAAAGGAAAGGAATTGGAAGAACCGCCCAAGATTTAGAAAATGTGTATGTTTTGTTCCGGCTGAGCTAGAGCACATG
This sequence comes from Tonatia bakeri, assembly GCA_004024845.1. Classification (NCBI taxonomy): domain Eukaryota; kingdom Metazoa; phylum Chordata; class Mammalia; order Chiroptera; family Phyllostomidae; genus Tonatia; species Tonatia bakeri. The sequence continues at coordinate 8,179 of PVIA01002902.1, read as the reverse complement.
TGCCTAGATTCTGTAACTAGATTTAAGTCATCGCAGGGTAAGAATCCCACCTTCTGAAGAAACGCATCTGTGTTTATGCCTGGAACGACTTCGTTCTTCTGTTTTGCCTAGCTTTCTAAGTGATGTTTCTCTTGAAAAGGTCCCACCTGTCTTCACCAAGGAATGGGAGCAAGATTCTTCAACCACGACGGGGAGGCCTGAAAGGGAGCAGCAGCCAAGGCTCCCAGCTGGACAGAAGCTGGCGAAGGGAGCGAGGCAGCTCCTCCAACGCAAAGCAACGGCTCTGTGACCACCGTCCCACCCCGGGCCGGCCTTGTCAGGGGTCAGGAGGAAACCACAACTGAGCAAAGCTGCCAGAAGTGGGTGGCAGTACCAGCTGATGATTACCCAGATAAGTCACACTGCTACTGTGTTGCAACAGTCATTATAAGCTCACTCTAGAATGTTCTGAGGGAGGGAAGAGGCCCAGGAGTTTAGGCTACTGAACCATGGGGAGGGCTGAGATGGGCCAGAATGCCAGTGACCCCACCAGGAGGTGGCCTGCCCACAGGGCCTGCCCCGTAAGCACAGCACTGCACAGGAGCTGGGGTCAGAGGGCTGACCCTCTTGCCCACAGCAAGGCCAGACTCCTTGTTGGCCCAGGCCTGGGGGTGAGGCCTTCTGGCCTGTGATGCCCCCAGGGCTCCAAGTGGAATCCAGGGAGTCTTCCGATAAGAGAGCCTTCAGCAAGCAAACTTAGTGTTTATTTGGTGAAAGCGATAGCTTCCAGATGTTAGCGAAACTGAGGGGGGTGGGGGTGAGCCTGGGAGCCAGCAATGCACTGGGGCTCATCTCTCTGTCACTGATGGGGGAGAAATGAAAGAATCTGGGAATGCTGCCCCGACTAGCTGGCCGCTGCTCCACCGCACAAGGCAGATAAATCATCCCCCCGAGGTTCCTCCGACACTTGCCCACCAAGGCGGCTGAGGAAGCCGAGAGTGGGAGCCAGGGCCCGAATAGGCCTCAGGGCCACAGATTGGAAAACTGAGGGCTTCATCCAGGGCCCAGTAGCACCAGGAAGCTCGTGGGCATTGGTGGAGAGAGGGCTCCAGCCCCTGCCAACAGGGCACCCCAGGCACCTGTCCCAGGTTCTACCTGCCTGAGAAGTTTGTCCAGAGAGAGTACACACCTTTGGGGGACTTCCCTGGCACCCAGGGGTGGATTCTGGGCCCCACACCAAAATGCAGGGACTGGAGTCCCAGATGTCACCCACCCTCCCCCAGGACTTCCCACGCAAGGACTCCTCAAGCCCTCACTGCCAGCTTATTAGGCAGGGGTTCTCCTAACCCAATTGGGCACACAGGAAACAGAGGCCCAAAGACGTTCACACAGTGCCCCGAGTCACACTGCAGGCAGGTGGCAGGGCGGGCGTCTGAAGCCAGCGTGTGGCCCTAACCTCTCGCCATCCCTCTGCCTCTGGGAAGGGTCCAGGATGAAGTCATCTCCAGGGCCTGCGCCTCCTGGGCTGTTAATCAGAACCACCTGGCCAGACCTCCCTCCGCCCCCCACTGTCTCCTCAGGCCATTCACCTTTCCACTAGTCCATGCATAGAATCTGGGCAGTCGACCACATCGGTGTCTGTGGGCGCTAGACAAGGGGAGGGTCTGAGTCCCCGGAAAGGAACTTCCCAGGACCCAGGAAGCCTGCAGGCTGATGGGGTTTGCCCAGAAACTCTGACTGTCTGCTGGGGGTGGGCGACAGTATGCATGCTGAGTGGGGAAGAAGCCTGGGGGACAGCTGTGCTGGGGCAGGTGGCTTCTTGGCCTGAGCTCAGTCTCAGTCAAAACCGCACCACGGGGATGGGCCCCAGGCCCGTGTGGCCGGCCTGCCCTGTGTGCTGCAGGAGGGTAGAGCCTCCAGACTACCCCTGCCAGGGGCACGGAGTCTTCACCTTCCTTTAGTTACCCCTGAGCTCCAAAGGGAACCCCTGGTGCTCATGAGGCCAAGCCCACAACTGGAAAAGCACACTGCTCACAGCACCGGGACCCCAGCTTGATGGGGGACCCTCCATGCCCAGCGCCTGAAGCCACTCTGGCACATAGCAGATGTTCAATAAACCCAGGACAGCCAGAGTGGGGAATGTGTCACTCCTGCCACACTGGACCTACTATGGAAGGTAAAAGGACTGACTATACACACATGGTTTGGGGGTTCTGCAGCTTCTGAGAACTCCTCCTCCCGGCCCAGGCACCCCTGGCTGGGGTGAAGGCACCATTCCTTCTACTAAAAGGTGACCATAGCACCGACTGCCCCGGATGCTTTCCCAGGCTTGCCGAATGCCTGGGAGCATCTGGCAGGGACCAGGTCCAAGGCATTAAGCTAACAAACGACAGAGCTGTGTGTCCAGGAAGGAGAGGGATCCAGGCCCCTACCCAGAGACAGTTTGTCCTGACCATTGGAGGTCCCTCTGAGTGCCGCCCTGTCAGAGCAGAAACCTGGCACTGTGGCCAAGGGCGGGTGGACTCGCCCCCGTTTCCCTGCCTCGAGGGAGGGAACAGGGCATCCCAGCCCCTCATCTGGGCAAGCCATCCGCCTCCCCGCCGGCGGCCTTGCTGACTGATTTGCCCCAGCAGGAACCCAGTTCCCACGCAATTGCCCGAACAGGTCTCCCCCGAGAGGAGGACCGGGCCGAGCCATCCCTGCACTGTGAAATGCCTTCCACCCGTCCTCGGCCGGCTCCGTGCCAGAACAGACGGACATGCCAAAAAATAAAGCCTACCATGTCGCAGAGAGCCATAAACGCCATCTGTCAACGGGGAGTTAAGGCTCGCTAATCTAAACACGGCCCAGACGGCTCTCTTCAGTCCGTAAATATATAACACACGAAACCCTCTCCAGGAGGAGCACGTGGGGCTGCCTCCAGGCTGGGGCCTCCCTCGCCTTCTTCCTCCCGGGCCTCAGGCACCAGGGACCCTTCCCCATCCACCCACCAGCTACTCAGCAAGCACCTGCTATGTGCTGGAGGCTGCACAGGACATGCTGATACAGTAGCAAACAGGACCTGTCATGGCTCTGCCCTCAGGGAGTTCATGGCCATGAAATTACAATCATGTAAAGCAGCAGGGGGCGGGACTGGAGAGGGCATGAAAGGAGACTTCATCTTGATCAAAAGCCAAAGAAGGTCTCCCAGAAGAGATGCGCTCATTTCACCTAACCCTGGGAAGGTGGGAAGGAGCCAGGGAGGCAGCGTGGACACAGCGGAGAGAACAGGCTGCACGAGCAAAGGCCCCGGGGTGGAAAGGCACGGGCCTCCGAAGAAATAGCAGAGAGGCCCACAGGGCGGGGGCGGTGGGCAAGGGGGAGAGCACAGGCTACGGGACTGGAGAGGCAGAGGTCAGAGAAGCGTCTGGGCCTTCCCAAGAGAAAACAGGAGGGACCTGTGGGTCAGATCTATTTTTAGAAGAATCCGGTGGGATGCTGGAGCCAGCTCACACGAGCCCGAGCCAGCCGGCTCCTAGCATCACTTTGCAGCCCCGCTCAGCGGGCGCAGGATGGCAGCTTGCAGTCATCCAGGATAGGAGTATTTACACTGCGGAAATGAGTGTTCACGCTCTTTCCAGGGAGGTAGCTGTGACACTTCGACCAGCACGCCCCTGGAAGGAGCACTCAGGCTCCGGGGAGGGAACGGACGTGTGGGGCGGAGGGAAAGCGGGGAGAGGCCTGCGTGGCTGCTGGAGCCTGGGGGACGGGAAGGGCAGGCACTCGGTCCGAGAAGAGGATGCCAACTCCTGGTCCATGAACCCAGACCATTGCCAGCCCCCCGCGTCAGGCCGCAGGGACCAGCAAGCCCCTCCTGGCAGAGTCCTCCAGCAGGGTTTCCTGTCCCAGCAACACAGCCTGACTCTGGCAGCCACCTGCAGCCCTCCAGCACTCCCAGTCTCTGGGGGGAAGCTCGCGGCAAACCCTAGTTCTGGCAAACTCTGTGCATCCGTCCTGCACCCACGGACCAGCTGTGGCACCCAAGCTGAAGCCTGGGGTGCTTCTTCAAGCCCCAGTTGCTTTACCTGCAAAATCAGGAAACCCGTGGCACCCGCCTTCAGGGTGGGTAGGAGGGTAGGAGGGTTCGGCAAGATAGTGTCATAAAGCCCTAAGCACCTGCCACAGGTGAGTGCTCAGCACTGCTCACCTGGGATGGCGACACAACCACCAGTGGAGCCGCCCACCGACAGGATGGTTGGGGAAGACAGGGGATGGTTGGGGGAAGACTCACCTCGGTCACCTGCTGCTTGTCCAGGTGGAACACCTGCCCAGAGCTGGTGGCAGCAATCTCCTCGTAGGCCAGGTAGCCAGGATGCGTGCGGTCACCACAGTCCCCCGTCAGCACAAAGACCACCTGGGGGAGGGACATGAAGCCTGGCTTATGGCTTCCCCGCCCACCTGCATCAGGTGTGAGTGGCAGGGACAGACCAGGGAGGAGTGGGCGGGGCCAGCCCTTTCCTCTCTGGGCTCAGGTGGCGCATCTGCAAAATGGGAATGATAAGTATACCCACCCCAATGCAGGTCAGGGGCTCAGCACAGGGCCCGGACACACAAGGTGCTCAGGAAATGGGGCTGTTATTAAAGGCACAAGGAAGGGAGTGGGAATGGCTCGGCTTGGCTCCAAGCAGCCCCTGGAGGCTGCAGAGCTAGAAGAATCGAGCTTGTTCTAGACAGGGGAACAGAGAAGCTGTCCCAGTCCAAGGATATCAAGCGGACAGCCCTCCTGCATTCCCCACTCACACCCCTCCCCCCACTGCCCTCAGGAAAGCAAAAACCCCAGCACGGCTTCCAGATCCAGAGACAACAGAAAAAGGGCGACATGTGTCCGTGGCAAAGACAGGGAGCAGAGGCGATGCCAGGAGGAAGATGGATTGCACAGACGCTGACGGGGTGTGAACGGCAAGGGTGGTGTGGTCTTTATCAAGAGCAGGCCTCACCAGGGAGGCGGGAGCCCTGGTGGGCGGGGACCCTGGGGCATGAGAACGCACTTGGAATTCACCAGACCAGCTCAGGGGCAGGGGGCTGGCCAGCGCTGCTGGTGGAGGCTGGACCCCAGGTGGTGGTCTAGAAGCACGCAGACGCTGCTTTCGTTGGGGCTCAGGGCTGCCCAGGTGGAGGAGACCCCAGCTTTCCCAGGACCCTCCTGCACTCAAGCCCCGTGAGGCCAGTTCGCTCACCTGCGACTGTTTGAGCTGCAGCAGCTGCAGCACCTCGTCCTTCCTGTGGTAGTCCTTCGCCCGGGCGTCCGAGAAGACGAAGATGAAGGAGCCGGGGTGGGAGACTTCCACCGCAGCCTTGATGGCCCCCACACTCATCTCGGGGCAGTCACCACCGCCCTGAGGGACAGGGCCACGTCAGCAGCTGCTGCCCGCCTCACATGGGGCCCTCTGGGGACACCTCCAGAACTGACAGGGAGAGCGGGCGGAATCCCTGGAGCTGCCTCCGTCCTGCCCATGCAGGGGTCAGGCCAGGTCCCTGTCCCTCCCCTCCCTGAGGCGCACCCAGCAGCCAGCCTGCTTTCACTTAAGACGAGGGGCGTCCCTCATTCACTTACCCATGCAAGAGTGGCACGCCCCTCCCACGGGCTCTGGTGTGGGAGGCAGGCGCGACATTAATAAGTACAACACGATGATTTAATTGCCGTTGCGATGAGTGTTACAAGTTGGAGAAGAGGGATGGGAGCCACAGGGACATCTAACAGATGCCCCAACGCAGCCACATGTCAGCCAAGGCTTGGAGGACCGAGGGGTAGAAGGGGCGCTGGGAAAGCATTGCAAGCTGCCACCCCAAAGCTGCTGTGCAGCCTGCCCCGGAATAGACCCCACACACTCACCCGTGCCTCCCCTCCCCGCCCCAGGATGGGCACTCTGGGGAAGGGGGCCCGCCCTGCGTCACCCAGGCTCGCACATGCCCAGCACCAGCAGCAGGTCTCACGTGGTTCCTTTGTAGTAAATGCCTCTCTCCCTGGTTCACTCACTCACCGCACACTCACCCTCTCTGTCTGGGCCCTGCTCTGGGCCCGGGGGGACTCGCAGTGAGTTAGACTGACAGGCGGGGTCCCTGTCCTCAGGAAGCTGCCGGTCTCAGAGGCAGGGCACGCACAGGTGCTGACTAGTCTTGCAAAGAAGCCCAGGCGGCCACGGGGTGTCTGACTCAGTCTCGGGCCTGGGTCTGGGCTGGACCCTCTGGGATCCTCTCAGCTACCACACCCTCCTCCCACCCCTTTGTGCATGCACTAAGCACCTACTATGTGCCAGGCACAGGGCCTCCTGCAGATACTTGGTTCACTGAATAAAGGAAAGAACTCCAAGATACATAACCCTCAGGACCCCCAAGCCACACGGTACAGGTCATGGACAGAGCTGGGAGGCCAGTGTCAGTGGTGGCCAGAAGCCCCCATGGTGGCCTCCCAGGTGGCACAAGGACCTTGGACTCCGGCATGGACTCAGAAGGCCCAGGGGGCCAGCAGCCAGGGGTAGGGCAGCCCACCTGCACGTAGAGTTCTCTCAGCTCCCTCTGAAACACCTGTGGGTCCGCAGTGAGGGTCACGGGGCCAACATCTGCAGGAGAGAGAGAGCAGCCCAGGTGGGCACAGACTCTAGATGCGTGGCAGTCACTCCTCTCAGAGGTGAGAGGAGTGGGGGTCGGTGTCCAGAGACCCCCACGAAACAGCAAGTGCTAAAGGAGCAGCTCCCAGGCCTGCCAGTGCCCGACCTGTGAGGGAGGTCAGGCCCCTGGGTCCCTTGCCCCAAACAGGCCCAGAGCTCCGGGGGAGGGCAGAGACCAGCAGAGGGCAGCCCCCAGCTCCTCCCTCAGAGCCACAGTTCCCGATCTTCCGGGACCCCAACTCCCCTCTACCAGCCCACCATCCCTACCGGCCGTGGGAAAGGGATTCTGGGACAAAGGAACAGGGAAGGGAGCAAGTAATGTTCTGGACCTCACAGCAACCGTGCCACACCGAGCTGGCAAACCAGAGCGAAGTCTTCCAGAAACTCTGCCCCGTATTAGCTCCCTTAGAAAGCACAGAACAAAATGACAGAGGGTGGCCACAGCAAAAGTTGAGGAGGGCGCAGAGCAACTGGAACCTCCGTCCACTGCCGGCAACAGGGCAAGACGGTTCAGCCACTTTGGAAGACAGATGGAAACTTCCAGAAAAAGTTAAATATGCACCTGCCAAACACAACCCAGCCCTTCCCATGAGAAATGAAAACACGTGTCCACAGCAAGACCTGGGCTCGAATGTCCATCGCAGCTGCACTCACAGGAGCCCAGAGCCGGAGAGAAGCCAACAGCCCATCACTGGCGAATGAGTAAACAGATCCCGGCACGCTCACACAATCAAATACTGCTCCCGAGGAACACAAACCCGCTCCCAGCACAGGCAACCGCACGCATGGACGGCTCCACGGATGCCATTGTGCGAGAGAGGAGCCAGACCTGGAAGCCACATGCGTGCTATACGGTTCCATTTATGGAAAGTTCTGGACCAGGCAGAGTTCACCTAAGGTGAAGGAAATCGAGCAGAGGTTGTCGGGGGGACAGGAAGGTGCAGAGACTTCCACGTTGTGATAGGAGGGTGGGCCCCACACAGTGTATGCCTTATCCCTTCGTGAGACTGCCAAGCGGAGACCTGTGCATTTCGGCGCATGCAGACTTCAGCTCCTGTGGAAAGAACTAGGAAGTGACCCCCCCCGCTCGGCGGGGGGTGGCCCGGGGGAGGAGGTATAGGCCGCAAGAATGGCAGTGTTTTTCTGATACGCAGTGAGGCTGGGCGGTGGGCATGTAGGAATTCATTCCACTCTTCTGTTTACTTTGTATATACATTTGAAATGCTCCCTACAAAAAGTTTTTTGGGTTTTTTTAATGGCAGTCATTGAAGGCCACAACCAAAACGGAAGAGAATTTCAACTCACCCTGTGGCTATGTGAGTAATGGGGGTTTGTGTGAACACCCAGTCTCTTCAGAAAATTGTTTGAGTCCCTGGTGAACTCCAGCAAGGGACTATTTTTAGTTCAAGAATTCTAAATTCCAGTCCCCCTAAAAAAACTCCCATCCTCGGCAACTGGTCAGCAGGCTTGCATCCTTGTCAGAAAGGCAGCCGGTGGAGCGAGCCAGCGTCCACTCAGTCATCGAGGGAGAGTCCAGACACCAGCCTTCCTGC
>PVIA01002901.1:0-187086 GCA_004024845.1 Tonatia bakeri | reverse complement strand
CCCCCGAAATCCCTCTTCTCTCTCCTCTGGTCACTCTCCACCTGTCCTCTAATGCAGTGTCTTTGACTATACCCTGTTTCTTTCTTTGTTTTGTTGTTTAGGTTCCTGTTAAAGGTGAAATCATATGGTATTTATCTTTCACTGCCTGGCCAGTTTGTTCTTACAAGTGTCAGAACTGTAATCAGATGAGGTCAAGAAACAAGTTTCACAGCTGTTACAAGACATTGCTAATTGCTCTGAGGGCTTCATAGAAAACACAGTGTTGCAGCCTGGAAGTTGTAATTACTGCAACTAAGGTTTCTTGGCCTAAATTCCCCCACTGCATGTTATCTTCCACCCAAAGGGAGGGGAATTAAAAAGAAAAAGAAGAGCAAAACACCGAACACTACAACTTTAATAATAATAATACAGATCTGTAAAAAGTATCCCTAACATGTGGAGTTGTTCTGACTGCTCAAATTGGGATCTTTTGTCAACAAGACAATGCAGATCTCACAAGGAAATGAAACTCTGAAGATTTGTATTCTGTACCTCATGTTAAGAAATATTGATTGCAACCCACAAAAAGGCTTTCACTTAACCACATTTTTAAAAGCTTTCATAAATATTGAAATAAAATAAAATTCATTGCTAGCTAGTTAAACTCTAACACCAGAATAATATTTGTCATTAAGATGACGGAGCTGCTGGTGAGAGGAAACAGGGACAGTAGGGGATTTATACAGCACATCTTGACATATCTTCTTGCAAGGTAATAAAGGCCAGACTCCACATTTGAGTCTAATGGCCAATAAAAATTTTCAGAAAAAGAAAAATTAAGATGGTAGAAATAGAGTGCATTGGGAAATTCCACTTATGCTATAGTCAATTATTTCAGGGTCCAGCTATATTATATACTTTTTCCCCATTTGGTACAGCTTGTCAGAAATTCTACACCAAGGGAATTAAATGTCAGAATAGTGTCTAAATGATTATAGAATATTTCTCATAACAGATTTCACTTAAAACCTCTAAATGATTTGTGACACTATTCATGGTATTTGATAGTAAAATTACCCAACTGATATTTTTGATAAGGAATCTTTGATAACATGTGCTTTTAAGCCTGCTGACACGTAAATCTGATTTTTTTCTGCCATTTTTCATTTACAAAGTGAAAAGTGCTGTCCAAATCTGTGCTTACAGGTGCATCTTTGAACATGCTACTGCTTTAGTAGAGTTTGTATCCCTACAGTCATCCAATAAAAGTGTACAAAGGAGTAGTAGATTCATTGTTAAAGAATTGGATGAAATTCCTATTTTATTTGAAGTGCCTTCAACTTTAAAGGTGAAATAAAATATAGACAGTGGAGGAAGTCAGGTTAGAAGGAAAATGAAGTTAAGGTAGAAAAATATAAAAAGGAGAGAAGTTAGTATATAAAATATACATGCTGTTCATTCATTTCCCAGAGACCATAAATTTTATTCTGAGCTTCTTGGTTTCCCAAACAAAAAAGGTAAGTAGTCAAAACATAATATAAAGTAATTGTTTATGGGTAGACACATTTTTTGGTACTGAGACCAAATGATGAGAAATTTGTCCTATGAGTTCTTATAAAGGGAAAACTATGTAAACTAATGAACCACATCTTCAAAAACCCTCTGACAGTAAGTGTATGAAAGTATCTCATAAAGTGCTTTCTCAGAATAGGTCTCAGTGTAGGTGAGCGGCAAATTGGCACAGCATAACTCGGCTAAAGCAGCTGTAGGGGGGGAGGGCTAAAACAGCGTGAGCAACCAAAGAGCTTATGGTTTCTCTTTGTTCCTGTCCTCCCTCTTTCTGCCTGCCCTATTGACTGGTGTTTAGTTTTTCATACTTTTTTTCTACATTCCCATAGGCTCATACACACACACAAAAATACCTGCTCCAGGAAATACAAGTAGAGTTATGGTCATATGGTCATATTGGGACATAATTTGTATCTATATGTATATAGGGAGAGAGAGAGAGAGAATGTATGTGTGTGAGTGTGCATATATAGAGCTTTAGAAGTCAAGGCAACCAGGTAGAGTTCCTATGTAAAAAGAACCTGAAAGTTTGCCTAGTTCCTGGTGTCATTACATTAGTGCCTCCTTTAACACTCAAAAGTACCTCAGTTTGGAAGTTAAGTACTATGGTCACCTTACCTCTAAACACTCTAGAATCAAAAGAGGGGGGCTGATGATGCTGCCACTTAGGTTTCCCTGGACCATTATGGTGATTACTGGGGAACATGGCAGAAATTTCATGGCAGAGGAAATGGGCAACCTGTAGTATCAAATCTATCTTTGAGTGGTTCTAAAGAACTGGAGCACTGGGCAGCCCACTTATCTGTACCATATCAAAGTGTAAGCCCTTTTCCACTTGAAACAGAAAACTCTGACTTTTATGGAGATATGAGAACTTGGATCCAGCAGCTAATTATGAACTGCACTACCTGCCAGGGTGTCTAACCTGTGGCCCATGGGCTGCATGTGGCCCAGGATGGCTATGAATTTGGCCTAACACAAAATAGTAAATTTACTTAAAACATTTTTTTTTTGCTTATCAGTTTTCATTACTGCTTGCATATTTAATGTGTGGCCTAAGATAACTCTTCCTCTCCCAGTGTGGTCCAGAGATGCCAAAAGGTTGGACACCCCTGATTAACATCATTAACATAAGGGGACAGTATGGTATTGAGGGGTGGCTGTGAGAGGAACAGTGGCGCTTAGTGTCTCAGAGCAAGACCAGAAAGGCCATGAGCCATGGGGGATATAATTGAAAGAGGGAGAGAGGAGAAACTTTCTTGAAACTATATACATCCTTTATTACTGCTTAAGCTGAGAACCATAATTAGTGACTCTGATTTCTCTGTGTTTGTGTGTAGTGTGTGCATGAGAGATATTGAGAATGAGATAGAGAACAAAAATGAATAAGGAATGATGGGTATTAAAGAAAGAAAAGTTTGCTGGTGAATAATTTGGAAACCCAGAGACAAAACTGAGAAGAGCCGAACATCTCTGAGACTGCAAGCTAGGCTGAAGGGAACCACTTTTATAAATAGACTTGAATTTAAAATCAGTTCAGCAAGCAATGCAATGAGCTTTAGACTAAAGAATTTTGCTATTTTATTTAGAATTCCATGTTAAAATTCTGTTTTTTAAATTGCAAATTGGCTGCCTTTGTTTCAACTAGCAAAAAGAAAAAGAAATAAAGACTGGAATGTCAAGTAAAGCAGGTCTAAAAATAGACCCTAAGAGTAGGTAGGGCCTATTTGTCTCTCATTTGGGACAGATGACCTTGACCTAGTTAAGGGGAAAGAAAATAGATTTGTGTCCCCTACATAAGGTCCAGAGTCTCAAAAAACTACTCATGAGTGATTAGCTGGAGAAGTAAATGTTTGCTGGATTATTTTTGATCCATGGACTGTATTGTGTCAGAACAATTAACCAGGAGAAATTGAAACCCAAATCTTCCAGCCTGGGTGAGCAAGCAGTCTGTATTTACACAGCTCATGAAGTATAGAAAGCCCAGACAGGAAATTAACATAAAATCTATCCAGCAAAATTGATAACTTAGGGATTCTGACAAAGGGAAACCAGAATGGTTCTGCGAAATGTACTGAAAATACAGGGCAAATAGAACTCCCAAAGATAAATAATCCCTAGTGAAATTTAATTCACAATAAAAAATTATAGATCTGTGAGTTGACAGATAGCAAGAAAGAAGAGAATCAATATTCCAACAAAAGGAAAATAATAGAAAATATTGGAAAATAATATACATTTACATTTTTAGAATAGATTAAAGATATTAAGGGAAGACGAAGCTATAATAAAAATGAGTATACAAAATAATGTAGGATATATAATAAAATGGATAGACAAAATAATAGTTTTGAAGAAGCTAGTTAGAAATTGTAGAAATAAAAAATACAGTATTTACAATTAAAAATTCAATGGGTAAGTTAAATGATAGATTAGATACGATTGAAGGAAGACTGAAGGAATTGGAAGACCAGTATGAGGAAATCACCCACAACACAGAGCTCAGCAATGGAGTATGCGAAAATGCAACCAGGAGATATGAGGGAGAACACAAGAAGATACAAAGTGCAGGTAACGTCAGTTCTAGTGGGATGGCATAGGGAGAATGAAGGAGAGACAACATTCTAAAAGACATTTTTCATATTTGAAAAAAGAATAGCATCCTCCAATCGACTAAGCACATTAAGTCCTGAAGAGGATAAAATAAAATAAAATAAAATAAAATAATAAAATAAAATAAAATAATAAAATAAATAAAATATAAAATAATAAAATATAAAATAATAAAAAAATAAAATAAAATAAATAACTACACAGTGAGGGAAAATAAAGAACATCAGAGGGGAAAAAAAGAATTTTCTCTAACAGAAGCATCACTACAAGATTGGTATACTTCTCAGCAGTGACAGTGGATGGCAGAACACAATGAGATAGTAACTTCCAGGTTCTAAGGAACACCCTGTACCTCACTTAATATTGTGAATAAAACAGACATTTTCAGAGAAAGAAGTAAGTTGACTAATCATAGAATTGTATAGGGAATTATTAAAAGACGCCCTTTGCTGTCTATGTTTTCTTACAGAACTTTTAAGGATTCAAGTCTAACATTTTATTCTTTAAAATATTTTGAGTTTATTCTTGGGTATAGTGTAAGAAGGTTGTCTAATTTTTTTTTGCATGCATTTCTCCAATATTCTCAATGCTACTTATTTAATAAGCTATCTTTGCCCCATTGTATGTTATTGCCTACTTTGCCAAATATTAATTGACCATAAAGGTGTAGGTTGATTTCTGAGGTCTCTATTCTGTTCGGTTGATCTAAATGTCTGTTTTTATGCCACTGTCATGCTGTTTTGATTACTGTGGCCTTGTACACATTGATATCATGTGATAGGATTCCTCCAACTTTGTTCCTCTTTCTCAAGATTACTAGAGCTATTCAGGGTCTTCTGTGGTTCCACAGAAATTTTTTAAACATTTGTTCTAGTTGTATGAAATATACCATTGGAATCTTAAAGTAATAGAGTTGAATCTAGAGATTGCTTTGGGTAGTATGGACATTTTAAAGAGGTTTACTCCTCCTATCTGTGAACACAATATATGCTTCCACATATTTTTATCTTCTTCAACTTCTTTCTTCAGTGTCTTATAATTTTCTGAGTATGTCTTTTATACCCTTAGATAAATGTATTCCTAGGTATTTTATCTTTCTGATGAATTTTAAATGTAATTGTTTTCCTCATTTCCCTTTCTGATACTTTATTACTGGTATATAAAAATCCAGTTGATTTCTGGGTATTTATTTTGTATCCAGAATTCATCATTTCTTGTAGTTTTTTGGTGAAATCCTTAGGGTTCTCAGTATATAGTATGGTGTTATCTGAAAATAACAACCATTTTAGTTCTTTCTTTCTGATTTGAATGCCTTTTATTTCTTCTTATTGTCTGATTGTTATGACTAGAACTTCCAGTACTATGTTTAATGAAAGTGGCAAAAGTAAATGAATATGTCTAACTTGTTCCCAATATTAAGGCAAATGTTTATAGCAATATTTTGTTTGACATGTTTCCTCAGGTAAGAGAAACAAAAAGAAAAAATAAAGAAGTAGGACTACATCAAAATAAAACATTTTTGCACAGCAAAGTAAACCATCAACAAAATAGAAAAACAGCCCAATAAATGGGAAAATATATTCACAATAGTACATTTGATAAAGGGTTAGTAGCAAAAATTTATAAAGAACTTATAAAAGTTAATACCTGAAAAGCAAACAATCTATTTTTAAAATGGGCCAAGTATCTGAATAGATATTTCTTCAAGGAGGATAGACATGTGGTCAATAAACCTATGAAAAGATGCTCAATGTCACTAATCACCAGAGAAATGCAAATGAAAATCACAATGAGATATCACCCCACACCTGTTATAATAGCTGTCATCAACAAATCTAGAAATGACAGGTACTGACAAAGATGTGGAGAAATGGGAACCCTCCTGCACTGTTGGTTGGAATGCAGATTGGTGTAGCCACTGTGGGAAGCAGCATGGAGTTACCTCAGTAAATTAAAAATGCAACTGCCTTATGACCAAGGGATTCCACTTCTGGGAACATATCTGAAGAACCCCAAAACATTGATATGAAAGAATGTATTCACCCTATGTTCATTGTAGCATTGTTTACAATCGCCAAGATTTGGAAACACCCTAATTACCCAACTGTAATTGAGAGGTTAAAAAAGTGGTGGTATATTTACACAATGCAACACTACTTGGCTACAAAAAGAAAGGATATCTTATTCTCTGGGACAGCATGAACGGGCCTCAAGATTATTATGCTAAGTGAAATAAGCCTGTCAGAGAAAGACAAGTACTGTATGATTTTGCTTATATGTGAAATTTAATGAACAAACTGAACTAACAAACAGGATAGAAACATACTCACAGAGATGGAGAATGGACTGTTAGTTATTACGGGGAGCGGGGGGAATGGGGAGCTAGATGAAAAAGTTGAAGGAATTAAGCAAAACAAAACAAAACAAAAACAACTCATAGATATAGAGAGCAATGTGGTAATTACCAGAGTGAGAGGGGGTTGAGGGAGATAGAAGAGGGTAAAGTGGGGATAAAGGTGATGGAAAAAGGCTTGGCTTGGGTTGATAAACACACAATACAATATACAAATGATATATTATAGAATTGTATACTTGAACCTATAAAATTTTATTAACCAATATCACCCCAATAAATTCAATAAAAAATAAAAATAAGTCAAAGATGCTACTCAGTTAAAAAATGAAAGAAATGAACCAAAAACAGGAAGCATGAAACAAAAAGGGACAGTAAACAAAACAATCATAAATATGTGAACCTAATTAAGCATTCAGTGTAAAAATAGAAATCTTGTATAAGATACTCATTTTAGGGTTAGAATTATTAAAAATAAATGTAACTGAAGTGCTAAACAACAATAACACAGAAGAAAAAAGGATGATTTAGATTAAAGTATTCTTGGAGCCTTGCATTATTTAGGAAGGAAAAGGAGATAATGATTAGTTTCAAATATTACTGAGTGAAATATACCTGGCAAAACATTAAGGTTAGCTCATAACAATAAAAATAGAATGTCTTCTTTGATATAGATTGAGATGATAAGTGGAATAAAGCTTTATCATTCCAAGTGGAGAATGAAAAGAAAGAAAAGAAATGAAAGAGATGGTGAATGGAAAACACAAAACAAAGTGGTAGAAACCCAAAATACATTAGGAACCACAATGCAAATTGTATAAATTCATATGTGAAAAGGAAATTTCTTAGATTATTTTATGATGGAACAAAATAAAAACCTCCTTGGTTAAATTTATGACTAGGTACTTTATATTTCTTGTTTCTATAATAAAGGAAGTTTTCTCCTAGTTTCTCTTTCTGATAGTTCATTGTTGGTGTACAAAAATGCCATCAGTTTCTGAATATTGACTTAGTATCTGACTAGTTTGCCAAATCCACTTATTAGGGTAGTAGTTCCTAGGGCAAGGGAAATAAAGGGAAAAATAAATGAGACTACATCAAATTAAAAACTTCTGCACAGCTAAAGAAACCATACTCAAAGTGAAAAGGGAACTGACCATATGGGATAACATATTTGCCAATGACACATTGCATAAGGACTTAATCTCCAAAATATGTAAAGAAATGACTCAACACTAGGAAGACAATCAATCCAATTAAAAAATGGGCTAAGAGCCTGAATAGACACTTCTCCAAGGAGGACATACAGATGGGCCATAGACATATGAAAAGATGTTCAACATAACTAGCCATCAGAGAGATGCAAATTAAAACCACAAGGGGATATCATTTCACACCAGTCTGAATGGCCATCATGAACAAATCAACAAACAAGTGTTGGTGAGGATGTGGAGAAAAGGGAATCCTAGTACACTGTTGGTGGGAATGCAGACTGGTGCAGCCACTGTGGAAAATAGTATGGAATTTTCTCAAAAAACTAAAAATGGAATTGCCATTTGACCCAGAGATTCTGCTGACAGGAATATACTCTAGGAATCCTTAATCACCAACTCAAAAGAACTTATGCACCCCTACATTCCCAGCAGCTCTATTTACAATAGCCAAGTGCTGGAAATAGCCTAAGTGCCCACAATCAGATGAGTGGACCAAAAAAAAAAAAAAAAAAAAAAAAAAAAAAAAAAAAAAAAAAAAAAAAAAAAAAAAAAAAAAAAAAAAAAAAAAAAAAAAAAAAAAAAAAAAAAAAAAAAAAAAAAAAAAAAAAAAAAAAACCATGGTCCATTTACACAATGGAATACTGCATAGCAGAAAGAAAGAAGGAACTCCTAACTTTTGTGCCAGCATGAATGGAACTGGAGAATATTATTCTAAATGAAATATGCCAGTCAGTAAAAGACAAATACCATATGATCTCACTTATGAAAGAAATTTAAGGAACAAATTAAACTAAGGAGCAAAATAAAACCAGAGGGGTAAAATTATGAAATAGGCTGACAACGGTAAGGGGCAGAGGGAGGTGGGGACTGTTTGAAAGAGGGTGAAGGGGTAGTCAAAGAACATGTACGACTGACCCATGGGCATGAAAAACAGTGTGGATGTTGACTATGGAATTGGAGGTGGGCAGGACAGAGGAGGGCAAAGGGTGAAAATTAGGACAACTGTAATAGAATAAACAAGAATAGTCCTGGCTGGTGTAGCTCAGTGGATTAAGCATGGGCCTGTGAACCAAAGGGTTACCAGTTCGATTCCCAGTCAGGGCACATTTCTGTGTTGTGGACCTGGTCTCCTGTGGAGGCTGTGCAAGAGGCAACCACAAATTGACATTTCTCTGCCTCTCTTTTTCTTTCTCTTCCTCTGTCTCTAAAAAATAAATAAATAAATAAAATATTTTAAAGAATAACAAGAATAAAATTTAAAAAGTAAGTGGGCAAAAGTGGATCTAACTGAAGGTTTGTTATGTCCTATAATGTTCTTCAAGCTGTCATTTTGCATAAGGTAAAGCTGTTGTGCTCTTTTTTTACAGATTTAGTTGCAGAAACTAAAGACTTCTCTCAGTTGTAGTTCTTTCTTTACTTACACAAAATATAAATTTTATGAAAAGTACTGAGATAAATTTCCTATGAGAAGAAAACATTGAGCATCACCCACTTAGGATTACCAGGCTCAAAGGCTTAGTTACAGGAGACCAAGTACCCTCTGTCCCTGACCAAAGTGCCTGCTCTTGGGGATCTAGAGGAAGGTAGCCAGCTGAGATAAACTCCAATTGCAATTCTCAAATTGCTATTAACCTATTTTCCTACGTGATATGGAAGAGACAGAAAACAAAGCTAAAGCACTGACTTTCCTTTCTGGAAATCCAGTCATTGAACCAGGGACATTGGCTTTTGTGAGCATCAGTGGAGTGTTTTGAAGTACATTTCAGATTCCTCAGTTTAAAAATAGATGATAGGCAGAGGGGCAGGGGAAGAAATATGAGTCTCAGGCTTCAAGTGAATGAGATCTTTCTGCAGCCTTCCTATTTCCCACACTGCCGATGTCACAAGGTACGAATGAATCCTCAGCTTGTTCTGGTTTCCAAGTTATAATCCCTCTACTTCTTCTCTATTTCCCTTAAGAAATCTATGGAATCTGCAAAACTACTTGACAGACAATCATTCTTACAGAGAGCACACGCACACATTACTCTACTGAAACTCTCTTACCCAAGAGTTGAAAGCATAACTCTTGTGCATAACAGCTTTAAGTATAAATATGTGTTTTTGCCATTCATCACTTTTTCCCTCTTGGAGGACGCCATGTGTGATCATATTCTGGGAGGCAACACAATCTGCAACAGGTGGGCTCTGTAACTGACCTGCCTGGTGAGTAGCAGAAGTTGGGTTCAAATGGGACTGACCTTATGGGTTTGGTTAGTAGGCATTTGTGAGTGGCATTTTAAGCCTAAACAGAAAACTGGGCTGCCTCTCAGACCCCTAGGGGTATAGTGGAAACCAATGTGAGTATTTTTCAGGGGAAGTGACAGAGAGAACATTAGGAAGTTGTGATATTGAATGTCAACATATTTAGCTGCAAAAATACTCATATTTATCCCAACAATAATTTTGTGTATAGCCCCCTGGGCTCACTCTGGACCTCCACATTTCTTCATTCACCTTTCTCCCTGGAACACATAGGGCAGGGCTAACAGTGACAGAGCACACTGAGGCCTGGGCAGTGTCCCCTAACCCACCAAGGTTACTGGCAGAGCCAGAACATTCTTGTTCTCATATCTCAGTTGTTCCTATTTTGATCAGAAGGTAAATTATAAAAATAAATTATAAAAAGATAATGTCAGAGCTAAAGAAAAGTAGTGATAGGGTGATAGCTGGTAAATTTTATCACAAGCAAACTATGTAAATCAAGTTCAAATTATCCATTTAGGTAGCCTACATCATAGAAATTAGCTGGGAGATGAACAATTTGCTTTGCACCTTTGAGTGGTCAATTTATTTGTTGGAAATGCTTTCAAGATGGGATTTCCAAAACTCATTAATTTCACTGATGTTTGTTGAATGCCTCCATATCCAAGGTACTGGGAACAAAACAGTGAAACAGACTCAGGCTTTCCTTTCAGGAGTTTGTGGTCTAGAAGGAGAAAAAGATTTGTTAATATGTCATCTAAATCCCTGATAGTCGTTATGGAAGCTCACAGGGGGACATCAAATTCTTCTCTGCTTGTGGTAGTCAGTGGTGGGGGTGGGCATGTTAGGGAAGGTTCCCTGGAGGAATAGATAAGTTGAAACATGAAGGATGAAAAAGAGTTATTTGATTGAAGAGGATAGAGAAAAAATCTTTTAGCTTTAGGAGTTTGTTAAAATGTTTGGGATGGAATAGGGGAGAATGCCTCCCATGACCTACTGAGAGTTCAAGTATGTGAGGCAGAAGCAGTAAGGGGTAAAATCATGAGGCATCTGCATGTCTAGTGGTTAGTTCCATTGTACTTAGACTGAATGGTAGTTCCTTTTAGCTGAGAGCACTCCATTTGGGGTTTACCATTGTACATTTCATTCCCATTCCATGTTTCTAAAGCTCTGTTCATTTTCTTAGTGCAAAGAGATATGCATTAATGGTTTGGGAATAGTTCAATTCACCACTTCTGCCAGAAAGGAAAATAAGGGTCTAGTGGAGACACCAGAAACAAAGATAGAAATGAGAACTTTCAGATATCCACATTGCACAGGGATAGGTGAAGTTTCTCAGGATGGAGACACCAAAAAGTTTCAAATTATCATAAGCAATGATTGTTAAGAATCAATTTCTAAAGGAAAATATTATGGATAAATGAGAATTTTTCCAGATGGCTATAACTGTAGTTGGCATGAATTTTATTTAAGTGAACCACATTTTTACAGATTATTTTCTTCTGCTTTTGTTAGTACTTTAGGAACAATAACCATTGTTACTCTTGGCAGATTTCCCAGATTGAACCTACAGTTTAACAATAACAAGAACCTTAATTTGTAACATTCAAAGAACACCTACAGATTATGATACACTTCTATAAGCTAGCACCTCACCTCTTCCATTTCTGTGATGCCTGTCACCTACACGGACATGTGATTAAAAGGTAAGTTCTGGCTTTATTTTCTCATAAACTGTCCCGGTCATATTAAAATGTTTGAACATGCCTTGGATTTGAAGCATGGTCAATGATTTTTATTTTCTCACCTAAAAGTTCTGCTCCCAATTATAGCAAATTGTTGGCTTCCCCAGTTTATCTTTGAGAAGCATTGGATTCTACCACACCATGTTATTTGCAAAACCTCTGATGTATCCAAGAGGAGTGAAAGAAAAAGAATGGGCAACCCTTAAAAGAACAGAAATAAAAGGAATTGTGCTTTTTTATTACTATATATGGACCACTTATTGAACTACAGGCTAGCCATCTGAGAGAGATTATTTTAATCCTCACAAGAAGCCCACAAGGTAGGTTCCATATTAGCATTCTTAATGAAGCACTTTCAGAGAGAGTAAGTAAAATGTCAGCATCTATACTGCCATTGTAATGGACACACATGATTTCCCAGCCCCCACTCTTTCCACTGTGCCATGCTCAAAGGTTTCCTATTCCCAGGTGACTTGTTTTAAACCATCCAGATCATTTGATATGCTAAAACTTACTGGAATCTCTGATCATCAGGTTGGAGGATGCAGAACTAAAGCAAAGAGAAGTGCAAAATCACTCTTTAAAAATGACAAATATGGGGGGAGGGAATAAAAAAAATGACAAATATTCCAGATGTGGCTAATTATTATGATAACCTATATGTAAAAGAGAATTATAAAATTAGAAATATCAGCCTTGCAATGCCATTAACCATATTATAACTCTTCACATGATCTTCCCCCATCATAAAGTTGTCTTGCCAATGCCTGATCTTGGTACTCTGTCACATGGTGCACCTCATCAGTGCCACACACTACTGCGGATACTGTGGTTTTCATGGTGTGATATTTTTATCTGTTCAAATTGGTAAATTAATTTCACCTAGAGTGATCCTGCACCAAAAATATACTGGTGACTTTGCAGCAATTCTGTATATTTTCCTTATCACTTGTTTTTCATAATTTTTGGTTACATTTTTACTCTGAATCACGTATTCTAGGATATAAAGATCCAGGCAGGTTAAGAGGCCAGCATTGCTTATCCTGAAACTTTCTCCAAGAGCTAGATACAGGAAAGAAGGAGAGCTTTCTTTCCAGCTGATGAAATCATCAAGCAGCAGGGTCAAGCTAAGCCATGACAATTCTAAGAAAGAATACTTGTGGGCTAGTACATTTGAAATAACCTGGGAGAACAGAAGCACAGATCACATCACAGGTTAGGCTACAAACAGTCAGTACATTCAATGTTTGCCATGAAACTAACACAGAAAGTAAGAATGAGAGAAATCAGGTTCTCTGGTTGCATTTGAGGAAGGTGGCCACTTCGATCAGGTTTGGTTCAGGAAATGACAGCACATCAAATACAAAAACTTTGCCTCCTGTTCGCTGCTCATCTCTCATCTGAACACCCCCTTCCTCTACTTAGCACATTTTTTTCCTTGAAGTCTTTTATAATAATTTTCTGTTTTCCAAAAGGATTTCAAATTCAAACCAGAAAGCACATGGTGCTGTAGGCCAAATTTCCAGTTAATGAACTTGGGCCTTCTGAAGTGCATGTTGCAAGAGGAATTTATTTATATAAAATATACTGTTGACCCCTGGTAGCCTGTGATGTTTGCCATTCATTGCATTACATGATTTCTTATTTTACTTTGAGTTGAATTTGGTTTGTCACAGTTCAAAAGGATGGAATCTGTACACTGATACATAAGGTACTCTGGAAAAAAAATAAGAATAAGTGAATTGATAAATTGATGCATGGCTGAATGCAATTAAAATATACTAACATGATCTGGCAAAAGATATTTTCTTAATTATAAACTAGAAATAAAATATGCTTTTTCAGGGGGAAAATACAAGAAGCATTCATTCAGTCACTAATTCATTCAGATCTAAGAACTAGGCTAGATTCTGAATATAGAATAGTAAGTAAAACAGATGGTGTATCTCTTTGAGATACAGGGATTATTTTTATTGACTTATTTGCTCTAATAACAAAGAATCTTTAAATTGTTTTAGGATTGTCTTAGGATAATTGATTTAGGATAATCTGAACCTAAGAGAAAACCCTTGCCCCTCCAGATATATTTGAACACCTGTGGTTTATACTGAGATTAATATAACCTTCAATATTATACTGTATTTGAAGGTAGATGAATTTAGCAGAGAAAGGCTCCAAATTAGACTTAAAATCCAGGGTCTGGAACCTCTTTTCCCACAACATAGAGATTTTTATGTCAAAAAAACTTATCCATATTGCAAAAATGAACAAAATAAGAAGAGTGAAAATCTGGCTTTGGAATTAGCAACAGTAAGGGAATAGAAATGCAAACAGGATGAGACAGGAAAGATAATTTACTGAATTGTGATTTCCTTGTAAAATCTGTTTGGAGAGGGCTTTGCTTTTATCACAATGTTCATCCATTTAGCGTTTCTCTTTTTAGGGGTAAGTATTGATTTGCAAAAATAATGGCTCCTGCTGGGAGATGAAAATTTTATTTAAAAAAGATTATATCTCCTAGTTTATGGTATTTTTTAAGAAATCTAGAAGAAAAAGTGACTAAACTTGATTTTGTTGGTTTGCACTGGGTTTGTTTTCCAAATTCTTGGAGTGTTTCCATTGTTAGAAACAATTCAAAGCCTATGTATTGGCAGGGGCGTAACTTTTTTTGGGGGGGGTTCCCAATAATTGTTTTCTTTAATAGTCTCCAATTCTAAAACAAAAACTTTTTCCAGAAGATAAAAGCTTGCTAAAGTTTGAGTATTTGATTTTTCTAAATTCATACTTATGAATAATGCCAAATGGAACTAATTTCCATACAACTTCTACATGTATTAGAAGACAGAGCCTTCAGCAAAACAGAGCAGAGTAAACTTAATTCCACTCTTTGAGGTGGGGTGACAAGCTTCTCACCAATATCTCAAAGTGGCTGCAGTAGGAAGGAGGAAGTAAGGGGCAGCTTTAAAAGACACACAATTCTTATAAGTTACCCTATATGTAAAGAATACTATCTAGTGAGTATTGCCTCAATCAAACAGTAATCTTCTGACAGATGTTGCCATATTCCCCATTTTATAATGGGGAAACTGAAGTTCACAGAAGTTAACCGATTTGGGAAATAGAGCTAACTCTTAAACTAGAGTTCTCCTGAGAAGCAATAAGAGATACGTGTGTATATTTGTTTGTGTGTATATATATGGGTGTGTGTGTATATACATATGTGTGTATACATATGTGTGTGTATACACACACAATTTCTCTCTCTCTCTCTCTCTCTCTCTCTCTCTCTCTCTATATATATATATATATATATATATATATATATATATATATATATATATATATATATATGAAGGGAGGGAAAGAGGAAGAGAGAGAGATTGAGATTGATTTAGTGAATAGAATTGGCTCAAGTGATTATAAATTCTGACGAATCCCAAGATCTGCTATCAGTAAGTGGGAGATCCAGGAGAACCAATGTGCAGTTCCCGCTTGAGTCTGAAGACCTGAGAACCAGGAGAGTTGATAGTATAAGTTTCAGTCTGAAAGCCAGTAGGTTTAGGCTTGAGACTCTAGAAGAGCCAGTGTTTCAATGTGATTCTGAGGACTTGAAAAGACCAACATCTCAGCTCAGTCAGGCAGCAGAAGTTCCTTACTACTCAAACTTTTTGTTCTATCCAGGTCTTCAAATGATTGGATAAGGTCCACCCACATAAGGGAAGGCAATCTGCTTTCCTCAGTCTACCTCTTCAAGTGCTAATCTCACCCAGAAATACCCTCACAGTCACACCCAGAATAACCAAATATCTGGGCACCCTATTACCAAGTCAAATTGACACATGAAATGCCCTACCATAAAGACCTTCTGAGTCTAAATCCATGTTCTGCTTCTTCAACCACAGTACTAAACCCCCTTTCCAGATCTGGTTCTGAGGCTGTGATTTATACTCTTGCTTATGTCTCTATTCCTGCAACATTTTTACCTGTTGCCATTTATGTTTCTCTAAGTGACGTTGTTGATCAAAGCTAAATAAAGTTCAACTGTGTGTGACTTTTGCTCTCAAGGGGACACATGACCATAGCAAACATTTTTGGCTGTCATAACTGCAGTGAGGTGATGGAGGGGATAGTCTTCTGAGATCTATGAGGGATTCTGCTAAAGATCTTACAGTGTGCAGAAAGGGCTCTGCAACAAAGAATTACCTACCCCAAATGTCAGCTGTGTCAAGGTTCAGAAAATGCTCTAGTGTAAGGGTTTTTAGGGCCCATGGTTGGTTTTGGAAGATCTGAACATAACATGAAAATACATACCAAATCTAATACACACTTTGTACTATTTTTCCCATGAGGAGAGTTCATGGCTCTTATCAGATTGTAACAGAGGTTCGTGCTCTTTGTGGTGGATGATGGCAGATTGGAAATTAGCATGCAAGCTTTGTTGTGCCTTCCTGCATTGCAGAGTCTGGATGGCCAAAAACTGTATTTCCCCAACCCACTTGTAGCTATGGCACTGAAAATAAATTCAGTTCTTCCAGGTCAATGGAAGCAGAAGTGAGGAAAGAGCCCTATTCCTAGTGCTTTAGTTGTTTTCTGCTGGCAAGTGTGTTGGTACTTATCATGTTGGATTTTTCAGCATTATTTTTCCAGGGACTGGCCCAGAAGAGCTTCATGGGTGGTAAGAGGCAGTGTAGTGACAGTGGTGGTAAGACAGTGGTTTTCTAATCTAAAATCACCACTAACGAGAGTACATGCTCAGTGTCCATGGTTCTAGAAGCAGCTTTCTCAGTTCTCATCTTTCCAATAGAGGCAGGGACAACAGCTAGTCTGATGACCATTTTTGTGAAATATTTTTTCAAGAGTTATTTCTGGAGGCCCAGCCTAGAACCTGGTCCTCCATGCTATCTACAATTTGGAAAATACTTAATTTCCTATGTTAAATCACATTCTGTTTAAAATATCCAAGGAAGTATCTGTTCTTACAATTCAACCCTACAGATATACCTTCAAAAAGTTTATAACTACTGATCTGCTGAAATTCTACCATGACAGGGCTGCTGATTCTTTTTTCACTGTACTCATTTGCTTGGATGGCAAGGTCTCCTTGATATGTGTCGTAGAACTGTTAAAAAAATGTTTTACCTGCATTAGTAAGCTTGCCATTGTGGAGAACAAACAGACTTTGTGTAAAACAGACTTCGTTGGTATATAACTGTTACTGTGTATGCAAGAAATATTGAAAGGTTAACACTGGAAGGACCTAAAGGACCATTCAATTTAGTTATTCTCATACAAAGTGGAAAATCGTAGGAGATTTTAGGTTGTCACAATGACCTGAGGACAATACTGGCCTTTAAGGCTCAGAGGCCATGGATGTTAAATGTCTGGCTATGTGAAGTGCAGCTCTCCACTGTAAACAATTGCTATTTTCCTGCCATCGTCCACAACACTCTTGTTGAAAAACACCAATTGCTTTGTTTTACTACAGAAGCAAGTGGAGCACAGAACGAAGAAATGATTTTACTATGGTCCTAAGAACTCATAGCACTAGGACTGAAACCCAGACCTTCTAAATCCCAGTGGAGAGGTCTTCCCTCATCACACCAGAAGAGGCTCTCTGATGTCACCAAGTGACCTAGGGAGTCAGAACACAAGCCTGTGAATGCAATTAAGAAGAGATGGAAGCAGGTGTATCAGTTATCTGCTCTTCAGTCAAATGTACCTAAATGGCCAGGCTGTTGTTTTATACATGAACAGTGTCAGTCCTGATTGTTCATTATTCATCCTGTACCAATTGTTAAATGTTTTGTATACAACTCCTGAGTTACAGAATCTAAACAAAGTGCATGAAGGGACTCCGACTTGGCATGTGAGTTTGTTCTCTGTGTGGTTACTCCTTACAATGTGTATGCCTTGTGCACATAGGGAACTTTAAATTCCTCTTTCTTGTTATAGTTAATTACCAAGCAGTAATCCCCCAATATCATGTCTCAAAAGAATACCCCACTTGCTGTAGATTTTGTCCCTGCTGTGATGTTTTCCTTTCTGAGATGTTCTAGATTAAGCTTGAAAGTTTTGCAAATGTTTTGAGATTCTCAGCTTGTCCCCAGGATTCCTGGTGCATGACTAATTGTTCAGGGATCAATGATTAGTTCTTACTTTGGAAAATCATATTTTTCAGCTGAACAGAAGTTGGATTTAATGGCTAGGTTGCCTCTTTTTAGTGTAGAATTCAGCCAAAATCAACTTTCTCTGAGAATCAGGTTACTGAATCTTTATGAATAATTTGTAAGCTTGCTATTTACCCATATGGTAATTTTTTAAATGTGGGCATTAGAAATGAGGTAGATAATTAAGCTAGAAATTAAGACATAGTAAATTAAATCTTGACTTTGACCTTGAACCTATGAGCAATTATCATCCATATCTCCTGAAGAAGTGAACTGCTTTTTTGCAGGGGTGAGGTCTTACTGCTTTTCTACCTGTATAAAGTAGACGTTCATTCATTTGTTCATACCAGTGACAAATAGGTACTGTTAGGTACATGGCATTTATCTAAAGTAATTTATCTAAGTCTAAGTATCAGTTTGTTTGCAGGATACAGTAATTTTTTTTATCAGCATTTTACAATAGCCCATTTTTTTAAGTCATGTTTTTTTAATTGTTATTATTTTACAGTGGTCCCAGTTTTTTAGGTTGTCACAATGACTGGAGGGCACTACTGGCATTTAAGGCTCAGAGGCAACAGATGTTAAATATGTGTCCATGTGCAGGACAGATCTCCACTGTAAATAATTGCTTCCCCCCCCTTTGCCCTCCTCTGCCCATCCCAACCCCTGCTCCCACAGACAATCCCCACACTATTGTCCATGTCCACTGGTCACTCATACATGTTCTTTCACTTGTCCCTTCTTCTTTCCACCATTATACCTCTCCCTTCGCTCTGGTCATGTCAGTCTCTTCCATATTCTCATGCCTGTGGCTCTATTTCGTTCATTAGTTTATTTTGTTCATTAGATTCCTCTTGTAGGTGAGATCACATGGTATTTGCCTTTCATCGCCTGGTTGATCTCACTTACCATAATATTCTCCAGTCTATTCATGATGGCGCAAAAGGTAGGAGTTCCTTCTTTCTTTCTGCTGCATAGTATTCCACTGTGTAAATGTACCACCGTTTTTGATCTACTTATTTACTCCTGGGTACTTAGGTTGTTTCTAGCACTTGGTTATTGTAAATAGCACTGCTATGAACATATGGGTACATAAGTTCTTTTGAGTTGCTGATTGTTGGAGTCTGCCCTGCCTGATCTCAGGAAGCTGTAACCCGCTCTGGCTAAGGCTGAGTAAGAGGCCTCCAAACCAGGAGGCACTAAGGAGACAAAACTTATTTCCCTGGCCTGAATGCTGCCTGTTCTGTGCCGGTCCCCAATGCTTGATCAGTTAGCCAATGACGGGTAAGATTTCCCATGGGGGGAATTGCCTAAGACAGGCATGATGAAGTGGAGGCCTCAGGAAGGACTTGGGGGGCCGTTGAAATGAAGAGGTGATCGACATTGACCCCTGCCCCCTTGGCTTTGTCAAAGCCTGAGTCCTTGTTCTAGCTGTGAGAAATCCAAGTCTCCTGGCTGCCTTTGTCTCCTCTGCCTGACTCAGGCCTGTGGAAACAACAGGTGTGGTGCAGCCCAGACAAGAGTCAGTGAACTCCCAGGGTAATCAGGTCTGAGACATAAAATATGAAAGATCCTGTAAGATCTGCTTGCTAGAGGATGCTCTTGAATTAGAATATGAAGGCATGGGCAGGAAACAAAACTAGCGTTTTAGGTCCTGTAGTCTTTTTAAATGATAAAACTCCAAAATCCCAGCCCAGAATCCCAGCAGGAGATCTGTCACTCCCTTTCAAAGCTAATTACTTGCTTTATTTTCCTTGTCAGACGATATGTTTAATAAAACCCTGCTTGGGCGGGAGAACAAGACACTCTCCACTAGAGACAGTGGCCGTTTCATCCCTATTTCTCCACAGGACTCGGTTGTCCGTGTGTATGTTTTTCTTGTGTTTCGACGAGCATCTGTGGCAATGGATACTGCTGGCCAGTATCTGTCACAGCTGATTCAGGATTCCTAGAGTATATTCCCAGCAGCAGAATCTCTGGATCAAATGGCAATTCCATTTTTAGTTTTTTGAGAAAATTCCATGCTATATATCATAGTGGCTGCACCTGTCTGCATTCCCACCAACAGTGCACTAGGGTTCCCTTTACTCCATAACTTTACCAACACTTATTGTTTGTTGATTTGTTAATGATGGCCATTCAAACTGGTGTGAAGTGGTATCTCATCGTGGTTTTAATTTTTATCTCCCTGATGGCTAGTGATGCTGAGCACCTTTTCATATGTATATGGGCCCTCTGTATGATCTCCTTGGAGAAGTGTCTGTTCAGTTCTTTGCCCATTTTATAATTGGGTTGTTTGTCTTCCTGGTGTTGAGTTGTATGATTTCCTTATATATTTTGGAGATTAAAGCCTTATGCAATGTATCATTGGCAAATATAT
The DNA here is from genome assembly GCA_004024845.1 of Tonatia bakeri. Classification (NCBI taxonomy): domain Eukaryota; kingdom Metazoa; phylum Chordata; class Mammalia; order Chiroptera; family Phyllostomidae; genus Tonatia; species Tonatia bakeri. The sequence goes on along the minus strand of PVIA01002901.1, from coordinate 166,822 downwards.
CCTCCCATATGGTCAGTTCCCTTTTCAATTTTGAGGATGGTTTCTTTAGCTATGAAGAGGCTTATTAATTTGATGTAGTCCTATTTTTTTAATTTTTTTCTTGCCCTAGGAGATATATAAGTAAAAATATTGTTATGTGGAATATCTGAAATTTCCCTATGTTTTCCTCTAGGGCATTCATGGTGTGACAGTTTATAAAGTCTTTTATCCATTTTAAATTTATGTTTGTGTATATTGTAAGTTGGTTGTCTAGTGTCATTTTTTTTTGCATGTACCAGTTTGGTTCTCCCAACACCATTTATTGAAGAGACTCTCTTTTTTCCATTGTATGCTCTTGCCTCCTCTGTCAAATATTAATTGACCATAAAGACATGGGTTTATTTCTGGGCTCTCTGTTCTGCTCATTAATCTATGTATCTGTTCTTATGCCAGTGGTCTTGTAGTGCAGTTTGATGTCAGGTATGGTGGTCCCTTCTACTTTGTTTTTCTTTCTCAAGATTGCTGAAGCTATTTGGGATTTTTTGGTTCCATATAAATATTTGAAATATTTGTTCTAGTTCTGTAAAATATACCACTGGAATCTTGATAGGAATTGTGTTGGATTGGTAGATTGCTTTGGGCAGTACGGACATTTTAATGATGTTAATTCTTCCAATCCATGAACACAGTATATGCTTCCATTTATTTGTATGTTCCTCAATTCCTTTCTTCAATGTCCTATGGTGTTCTGAGTACAGATCCTTTACCTCCTTGGTTAAATTTATTCCTAAGTACTTTATATTTTTCCTTTTACTATAATAAAAGGCATTTTTTCCTGCTTTCTCTTTTTGATATTTCATTGTTGATGTACAAAAATACCTTCAATTTCTGAATATTAACTTTGTATCCTGTTATTTTGCAAAGTTCATGTATTAGGTTATGTAGTTTTTTTATGAAGTCTATAAAAGGTTTTCTACATACACTATCATGTCATCTATGAATATAATGATCATTTTACTTCCTCCTTTCCAATTTGGATGTCTGTTACTTATTTTTCTTGTAGGATTACTGTGGCTTGAACTTCCAGTACTATCTATGTTGAATAAAAGGGGTAAAAGGAGAAACCCTTGTCTTGTTCCTGGTCTTAAGGGAAAAGCTTCTAGTTTTTGCCCATTGAGCATAATGGTTGTAGGTTTCTTGCATATGACTTTTATTATGTGGAGGTTAGATCCCTATATTCCCACTTTGTTGAGTGTTTTTTTTTTTATCATAAGTGGGTGTTGTACTTTATCAAATGCTTTTCAGCATCTATTGATATGACCATGTGATTTTTGTCCTTCATTTTGTTTATGTGGTATATTGTATTTATTGGTTTGCAAATACTGTAACCATCTTTTCATCCCTGGCATGAATCCCACTTGATCGTGGTGTATGATGTTTTTAATGTATTGCTGAATCTGGATTGTCAATATTTTGTTGAGGATTTTAGCACCTATGTTCATCAAAGATAATCACCAGTAGTTTTCTTTCTTTGATGTGTCTTTACTTGGTTTTGGAATTAAAGTGAGACTGGTCTCATAGAAAGAGTTTTCAAGTCTTCCTTCTTCTTGAATATATTGGAATAGTTTGGGAAGGATAGGAATTAGTTCTTCCTTAGATGATTGGTAAAATTCACCTCTGAAGCTATCCAGCCCAGGGTTTTTAAGTATCAGGAGTTTTTTTGATTATTGCTTCAATTTCACTAGTTGTTATCAGTCTATTCAGGCTTTCAGCTTCCTCTTGATTCAGTTTTGGAAGATTATGTTTCTAAAAATTTGTCCATTTTGCCCAGGTTGCCCAATTTCTTGGCATATAGTTGTTCATAGTAATTTCTAGCACTCTTTTTTATTTCTGTGGTATAAGTTGTAACTTCATCTCTTTCATTTCTGATTTTATTTATTTGGGTCCTCTCTCTGTTTTTCTTGATGAGTCTGGTTAAAGGTTTGTCAGCTTTGTTTCTCTTTTCAAAGAATCAGCTCCTTAATTTATTGATCCTTTGAATTGTTCTTTTAGTCTCTGTTATTTAATTCTGCTCTGACCTTGATTATTTCCTTCCTTGTGCTCCCTTTAGGCTTTGTTTGTTGCTGTTCCTCTAATTCTTGTAGATACAGGGTTAGGTTGTTTATCTGAGGTTTTTTTATCTTCTTTATTTAGGCCTGTATTGCTTTGAAATTCCCTCTCAGGCCTGTCTTTGTTGTATCCCATAGGTTTAGGGCTCACGAGTCTTCATTTTCATTTTTTCCTGGTATTTTTTTATTTCTTCTTTGATCTCATTGTTGATCCATTCATTATTTAATAACATGTTGTTCAGTCTCCATGTATTTGAATGCTTTTGAGTTTTTTTTCTTGAGGCTGTTTTCTAATTTCAACCCATTGTGATCCGAGCACATGTTTGATAAGATTTAATTTTTAAAAAATTTATTGAGGCTTATTTTGTGTCTTACCATGTGATCTATCTTTGAAAATGTTCTCTATACATTTGAAAAGAATGTATATTTTGCTTCTTTGGGATGAAAAGTTCTGCATAGACTGATTAGGTCCCTTTGATCCACAGTTTCATTCAGTGCCACAATATCCTTGTTGATTCTTGGTTTAGAAGACTTTTCCATTGTTGACATTGGGGTGTTAAAATCCACTATGATGAGTGTATTATTGTCAATATCTTTCTTGAAATCCTCCAGTATATTTTTTCTATATTTAGGTGCTCCTATGTTGGGCTTGTATACATTTACAAGGGTTATATCCTCTTGTTGGATTATTCCCTTAAGTATTATGTAGTAACCTTCTTTGTCCCTTTATATGGTTTTATTTTGAAGTCTATTTTGTCTGACGTAAGTGTTGCTACCCCAGCTTCTTTTCATGTCAGTTTGCTTGGAATATGTTTGTCCATCTCTTCACTTTCAACCTGTATAGATATTTTGTTCTAATGTGGCTCTCTTGTAGACAGCACATATACAAGTTGTGTTTCCTTATCCATTCATCTACCCAATGTATTTTGATTGGAGCATTTAATTCTTCCACATTTAGGTTATTATTGATAGGTACTGACTCATTGTCATCCATACCTGTGTTCCTCTCTCCCTTTCTCTCTCTGTCTTTATTCTCCTTTTTGTAGCAGTCCCTTTAGCATCTTTTGCCATTTTGGTTACTGGAGATGTACTCTTTTAGCTTCCTTTTGTCTGGGAAGCTCTTTATTGCACCTTCCATTTTAAATGAGAGCCTTGCTGGATAGAGTAGTTTAAGTTGAAGGTCCTTGCTTTTCATTACCTGGAATATTTCATGCCAGTTCCTTCTGGCTTTTAGTGGTTTTGTTGAAAAATCAGGTGATAGCATTATGAGAGCTCCCTTTTATGTTACTAGCAATTTCCCCCTTTCTGCCTTTAAGATCCTGTCTTTATCTTTGAAATTTGCCATTTTAATTATGATGCATCTTGGAGAATGCATTTTTGGGCTCATCTTGGTTGGAACCCTATGTGCTTCCTGAACTTACATGATCCCCCCCCCATAAAGTAAGAGAAGTTTTCTGTCATTATTTTTATCAAACAGTATTTCTATCCCTTGCTCCTTTTCTTCTACTTCTGATATTTCTATGATGCAAATGCTGTTATGTTTCATGTTGTCCTGAAAATCCCTTAAACCCTCTTCATTCTTTTTGAGTCTTCTTTCATTTTGTTGCTCTGACAGGGTCTTCTACCTACCTTGTCTTTTAGCTCACTGATTTGGTCCTCTACTTCATCTAACCTGCTTTTAATTCCTTGTAGTGTATTCTTCATTTCAGATATTGTATTCTTCATTTCTTCCTGGTTCTTATCCATAGTTTCTATGTCCTTTTTCACGTTGCTGTAGTTCTCACTAAGTTCCTTATAGATCCCATAAAATTCCTTGTAGTTCTCACTGAGTTCCTTGAGCATTCTTATAAGCATTATTTTGAATTCTATGTCTAATAGATTGATTGCCTCAATTTCATTTAGCTCTTTTTCTGAGGATTCCTCCTTTCTTTTTGATTGGGTTATTTCTTTGATTACCCATTTTAGGTGATTCTTTCTGTTTGTTTCTGTATCTTATGTTACTCTGCTTTGCCTGCCTGTCTTTGTGGTATAGACTTTTGTGATAGGAGTTCTGTGGGACTCAGTGGTCCAGCCTCTTCGATCTCCTGAAGTGGAGGCTCTAGGGTTGCCCTTCATTCAGTTTATGTGGGCTCTCTTGTTGTACTTAGGCTTTAATTATTGATGGCTCATTCATTGGTGGGTTCTGCCTTCCAGCTGGCTGACTGAGTCACAACCCCTGCCATGTATTCTATTCTGTTGTACAGGTACTAGTTAACAAAGCAGTACCACTCAAAAAACCAAAACCATACCAGCAAAAATAACCCTGTACTACATCAGCAATATCAACAATAATTGAGCAAGGATTAATAGAGGTGGAAAGAGATTAAGAATATTATAAAATAGGAAAAAGAGGATACAAGATTACTAAAGGAGAAAAAATGATTTTGAGAGGAAAGAGAGAGGAAGAATAACAATTGTAGAAACTAGATTTCAGGCTAAGAAAGGGAAAAATAAAATTCCAAACTCAAATAAGCAAGGAAAAGAGAAAGGCAAAATGGAGTAAGACAGGGGAAGAGTAACCTATGAGACCTGAAATTATAAGAAAACAAACGAGAGGAATGCAGTGAAAGAAGAACAGCAACAACCATATTATCCATGCCCCAAAAGCCACAGCTTATAAAGGTGGACAGAAAATAAGAATATTGTAAGAAGGGGGAAAGGAATGTGAGTTGACTAAAGGAAGGAAGAATGATTTTGACAGCATAGAGGGAGGAGAAATAGTAAGAGTAAGGAATAGGAACAAGGCATAGTAGCATGGGGGAAAATAAAATTTACAACAAAAATATGAAAGGGCAGGAAGAAGGCAAAATGGAGTAAGACAAAGGAAGGGTACAATGTGAGATTTGAAATAAAATAGAAAATAAAAATATAAAAAAAAGAGTAAGAAATGAAAGACAAAAGATTGTGAATTAGTTGGACTATAATTGAAGCAAAAGAAGAAATATTAAGAGGCTATGTGAAAGAAAAAAATAATGCAAATTCTGAAGAAGGACGAGGTTGAATCCATCTCCTCAGAGTTTAATGTTTGTTTTTTGTCTTTTCTTTCTGGATCTGCCTCTTGCTTTTTATCAGCTCAAGGTCCAGAGGTGGGTCATCTAACTTCTGGCATCACCTCCTATATTACTTTCACCTGCCTCTAGAGGGGGCTTCTATTGCTATCTAGAGGGGGCTTCTATTGCTATTGGGAGGGTCTCCCCTGGGAGGCACTGTTCAGTCTTCTAGGAATACTGTGGGTGTGTTTCCCTTACCCCTGCACTACCCATCTTGGTCTGTTCCAGCATGTTTCCAATAATGAATAGTTTCTGACCAACTAGTTGTTCATTCCAAGGGAGGAACCAATCTGTGTAAAAGGGTCAGTTATTTTCTGCTTGGTGCTGATGACAGCTTTGTGTGCTAGCTGAGACTGGGTGGGGCCCCAATCCCCCTTTGCTGCATGAATTTCTGATCTCCCTGCTTTGCTGGCCTCAGTAGAACAGGACCCTAAGAACTAGTGTGTTTTGTCTCCCTGAAAGAAGTTCAAAATGAGCCCTTTAGGCGTTTTCTCTTTCTGTATTTCTCTAAGGGTATGCACCCTACCAAAGGTTCTTGAGCCTGTTCTGCCTGTTTTGCAGAGCTTCTCCATTGAATGCTGGACGTGGTGGTGCAACCCTGCAGGAGATGGGGGCTGGGTGCATCCCTCCCTTCCCAAAGGTTAGATCTCTGCCTGGGAAGGGTGTTCTTTCTGGCTGGCTGTAAATAATCTCAGGTGCTCAACTCCCACCTACCTGTCCAGTTGCCAGCCCACTGCCCTTGCAGCAGACACAGTCCTAAACTCTCCACTCTGCACAGCCTCTGGCCTGCCAGCTGTGCCAGGCTGGGCCTGAGAAATCCCCTTGCTGTGCTTCTATCTGATCTTTGCCCGTCTGCACTCAGTTGGAGAAAACCACTGCCTCAATCCTTTCTTTTTGCTGGTAGGGCAGCTGCGCATATGGTCCCTGCCCAGCATGCTTCAGCTCCCTCTTTAAAAAGTCTTTATGGGCACACCCACTGCAGTACTAAGTTACCATCTAGTTTTCCACACACCACCTTGCCAAAAAGCCAAAAGTCTCTCACAGTCACAGCTGACCACAGCCTGCCTCCTCCGCCTGACCCAGCTGCAAATAGAATCCCTCTCTCTCTGGCATTCTCCCAGTTGGCATTTGCTGTTTCAGCAATGGGTGTGCTGCTCACTGTGTGTGTGTGTATATTGGATCTCCCTGACTTTGTGTATTCAAGTCACTCCTGGCTCAGGTCTGGGGGTTCTCTGTCTTAGGAGAGAAGGGAGCCCCAAAGCTGCATTTTCTGATTCAGCTCTCCATGGCTGAAGGAGCCATGCATGTGGTATTTCCCCTTCAAACTATAAAATCTTCTTATTACCCATTGTACTTTTGGGCTTCCAAACTTCATTCCAGCTAAGATTCCATTGAATATTCAGTTTATTTGTCAGAAGATCCACCAAGTATCCTATTTGGGAACAAGGGCAAGTGGACTCAGCTTCCACCTACTTGGCCGCCATCTTCTCTCCAATAGCCTATGTTTTTACATCTAATTTTGTACATAAGTCTGAAAATGAAACTGACAGTGATATAGAGCAGAGGGACAACTGAAGTGATGGAAAAAAAAAACAAATAGTCCTTTCCTTCAGGAAGTTTATATTCTGGTACAGTAATTACACATTGAACAATATAGTAAACTGCATTGCCAGAGGATTATAAGGATTAGTGAGAAAGAATATAAAGAGTTTAGTACAATGCCTGACTCAGGCAAGTACACAATAATTTATAATGCCTATTACACTAATTACTGGGTGAGTTTTTATAGATATCTTCTAATTGTATGTCCATCCCCACTATATGAGGGCTGGCCAGTCTTCCTCTGTTCCAAACACTGTCAATTTTACCTCTGGGCTCCTGTACAAAATGGAAAACAGAATGAAGAAACTTAGGCTATTATAAAATACCAATAATACAATTACTACACCTCTAAATAGACTGACATCTTGCTTAGGTGTCAGATAAATTAGCTAAAATTTCTGTGTTTGTTGATTCATTCAGGAAATAGGAATCATAGGCATGCCACCTTCTCCTCCTCCTGGATCTGGGAGGATTAATTGGGACTAGATTATAAATTTATTAAGCATGTTAAATGTAGGCTTTTTCAGCAGGTAACACACAATTGTGATAAGCTGCTATCCCAACAATAATACCGCAGTTGCAGGACAACAGATTAAGTAATGCTGACTTCATGCTCCACTTGAAATTTGAAAGGAGAATGGGAAGATTCCATGTACATTAAATGGGAAAAAAATGAAATTAATAAAAATCACTGAAGAAAGTCAAAGAATTCTCATTGAATAAGAAATATAACAGGGTGCTTAAAAGACATTTGAAGTAAAAAGTAGAATATAATGTAGGCAATAGTGTGGAGTATGGTGTAATCATAGCAACAACATTTTTGTCTGCAATGGAGAGAGATGGCATTGTTTGCAGAAAAGTCAGGTCCAGAGTCTGATCAGCAACACCCTGATGACTTTGGGCATCACTCAGTTTCTCTGGGTCTCTGTTTACTTATCAGTCCAATATTCATACTGGCCCTCCTTAGATTTTCTTGAAGATTCATGAGAACAAAAATAAAAGATAAAAAATATGAAAGTGCTTTGTTATGGGCTGAATTATGTCCCTCCTAACTTTATACATTGAATTTGTAACCTCCAGTACCTCAGAATGTTATTATATTTGGAGGGAGGGCTGTTAAAGAGATAATTAAGATAAAATGAGATCATTTGGGTAGACCTTAATACAATATGACTAGTGTCCTTACAAGAAGAAGAAATGGAAGGAAGACCATATAAAGAAATAGGAAAAGACAGCCATCTGGAGGAAAAGGAGAAAGGCCTCAAAAGAAACCAACCCTGCCAATACCTTTAGTTTGGACTGGTAACCTCCAGAACTGTAAGAAAAAAATTTCTGTTGTGTAAGTCACTCAGTTGTGGTACTTTATAGGGTAGCCCTGGCAAAAGAACACAGGCATTTGATACAGAAAGATCTGATCTGATCACTGGGGAGGAGTAGAAAGAAGTAGGAGTAGGAGGTTGCTCAAGGCAATGGTAAACAGTCTAGGGTAGGATCAGCTGAGGAGCTAGATCCTCCAGAGCACAGGAAATAAAAAAAAGGACAGAGATGGGCTTTCTCTCTTTCTAGAGAATGCTTGGATGATTGTGCTGCAGCTTCTTGCATTTCCCAATGGATGGTACTTTGGATGGGAAGAAGTTCAGGTGCAGCCTAGGATTGAGCTGGCCTGGCAGAGGGTGGCAGAGTTATTCTTTTTTGGGTGTTTTGGAGGAAACAGGCTCTGAGGCAGAAGACTGCTATTCTTCCAAAATTGTGTAGCTTTTGAATAAAGACTCCTTTCCTTTATCACCAAATCTTTTGACTCTGGAATTTTGCCTGGAAGATGGCAGTGGGCAGCGGGACCCCACTGATGTTTGGTTACATCAAGTTTGTTGGTAACATAGTACCACTTTCACAAGATAAGGTACTATTTATCATTTTTGTAGTTTCCCATTGTTATGGACTGAAAAGTTATGTTTCCTGCCCCCTACCCAATTCACAGGTCTGAGCTCTAGTGTGATGGTAATTTGGAGAAATAGCCTTAGATGATGAGGGAGGAGCCCCCATGAAGGGATTAGTGTCCTTATTAGAAAAGAGAGAGGTAGCTAGCTCTCATTTCATTTCTCTTTCTGTCATGTGAGAAAATGAAGGGAAGACAGTTATCTGTATACCAGAAAGAAGGCCTTCACCAAGAACCCAACCATGCTGACTCTCTGATCTTGACCTTCCAACCTCTCTAACTGTGAAAAATAAATGTTGTTTAGGGCACGTAGTATTCTGTTATAATAACCCAAACGAATTAAGACAGGGGTCCCCAACCCCTGGGCCATGAACCAGTACTGCTCTGTGGCCTGTTAGGAACCGGGCTGCACAGCAGGAGAGTGAGCAAAGATTTGCTCACATTACTGCCCGAGCTCTGCCTCCTGTCCCCCTCTTTCCATCCGTGGAAAAATTATCTTCCACAAAACCAGTTCCTGGTGCCAAAAAGGTTGGAGACCACGCAACTAAGACACCAAGTTCACTGAGCATATAGTAAGTGCTCAATAACTTGAATGGAGCTATAAATGACATGTGTTAGTGTTAGTCATATGCAAATATTAGTCTGCTCTACCGTGGAGATGAAATTGAAGGAACACAATTGAGACATTTAGGAGTTAGAATCTATTCTACTGAATAACTCAATGTAGAGGGAAAAACTATAAAACTAGGGTGACTAGCCAGGTTACAACTTGAATAACTAAGTAAGTGAAGTTCCACTTGCAGAGATGGAAAACCCAGAGAGGAGTGGAAAGGATTTGAGATAACTGATTAATTAAGCTTGATTTATATTGAGTATAACACATGCTCACCTACATAGGCCATTTTTTAATTCTATAGTTATTTTATGTATCTTTATTCACTAAAAAAGTTAAAACACTAGGTTTTGTAGGTCTGTTTTTCATGAGTGGTCTTAGATCTTACAAACAGACAGTCCCTGACTGGAGAATACTTCAAAGGCTATGCTTGCCCTCTCTGAGTACATTGTACCAGAAAGAACAAGTTGTAGAGGCAAACAGACAGAAAAGAGAAACTAGCATATGGAGAGAAGATAGGGCACAAGTATACTCATTCCCTTAAATTAAACATGTTTCATCTTAATTTCTAAGGGAAAGCACAAAGCCACAGAGCTCAAGGTTAATATATTTGAATATGAGGGAGTAGCTGGTGATTTCTGCTAAAAATATATTTGATTAGAGGAAGAAAAGATGATCTCTGCTTCTATCGCTTCCTTCTTATTCATAGTCATTCTATTTCCTTCAGTGGATGTTCCCAAATAAATTGACAGACACCTATCCTAGTGACTGCTTGGGGGACTAGCACTTTTTGGGTCCTTGTTGCCCTTGTAGGAATAATAGAACTAGAGGCACGTTCACCAAATTCTCCTGTCCCCTCACTGAGGTCTGTTCCAAAGGCCATGAAAAGGAGATGATTAGAAGTAGTGGCCAGGTTTGCAGGATGCTCCTAGGAAAGCTGGCTGGCTTAGGGAGGATGAGCTACTTTGTTAATCAAGGAACAATGCACCACTTTTCTGTTTGTTTGTTTTGTTGCAGAAAATAACTCACATGCAGGAGAGATGGTGGAGCACGATTCTTTATTACGCGAGGGCTCAGGAGAAGAACCCAAATCCTGAGCCCCGATCTCTAATTTTCTGGGGTTTTTGCCTACGTGGCAAAGCGAGGTTACAGAAGCTAAATAAGGAAGTTAGGTCTGACTACCTTATATGGGAGACAAAGGAGCAAAGCGCGGGGTCCTAGCACTGAAGTTACAAAGTACAAAGTAGCCTAACATGGGGGTTGCCTGCCACAGTTTCTAAAAGTTATATTAAGGCTTTAGAGCCTAGTTATTACTGCTTAATCAGGTCTTCCAGCTGAAATATTTGTCAGCAGCTACTGAGAAGAATTGACTTGGTTTTACAGAGCCCTTTCCAGTCCTTCTGAGCCCAGAAAATGTGGATCAGGAGTTTATTAGCATGCAGAAGTCCTGGAAGAATGCCTTTTATTGCAAATAGTGTTTTATCACTGGGAATGATTGGTGTATATACAAAAGGGCTGTTCAAAAGTCTTTCTAGGACACAAACCCTGGTCTCTCTCAGCCTCCTTGACTCTCCCTAGCCCTCAGCTGTTGTTCTTGGATTGTTGATTTCTCTGCTTGGTTGTGCCTGCTATTTCAAAATCACTGAGACTCCTCTGCGTTTAGTTTTATCTTGTTTTGTTTTGAGGTCCATCAGCCTTTAAGGAACTCGGAGGCCCCACTGTGAGATATAAGGAAACAGCAGGATTTTATAATGTCTTCTCTTCCTTTTGCTAGGAAAAAAAAAGGCATCATATTTTCTCTGATTATCCTGGGGAGGGAATAGGAAAGCATATAGAGAGGAAAGGGATATAAAAGTACTCATAGGCCTGGCTCCTTCCCACCTCTGGTTTGTTCCTCCAAAACACAGGCCAGGATAAACCTGTGTCAGAAAAGAGCCACCTCAAGGCTGAGGGCTGGAGAGGCTTTCAAGTGAGAGGAAGAAAGCATTTCCTAGGTGATGCAGACCCCGGTTTGTGGGATTTGCATCATTATGGATGAAAATGAGACATTCACATGGACTACCGAATCCGGTAGAGGAAAAAGGACACCATGGCTTCTCTTTCAAGGGGAGCAAAAGCCTCAGCCTCCACCATGACAGGCCTTTATTAGGTTTCTCCACCCATTACATGATGGTCCTCCTTTACTATGCACAGGTTTGGTTTAGGTGGTTACCTCTTACAGAAAACAAAGCAACCAATGCTGCTAATCACATCACAGAAGAGGGGATATTTGCAAATGAAAAGGCAAAAGTGGTTGAACCAGTTACACTCATCCTTGGAAGGTTTAGCATGGATTTCAGGAAGTTACTTTGCAGTAAAAGTCCTCAATTTAAGGTGAGGAAATTTTAGCAAAAACAAGACTCAAAGCCGCCTAGGCACATAGCAGGCCTGATTCCCACGGGAGAACCTATCCGTGGGCGTGGGTCCTGTGCATCTCCAAGTGGAAGCTGGGCCCACGCCACGCAGAGTGGCCTCCCATACCTAGGTTCCTATTTTCTCTGTGTTGGAGCTTTCACGGTGTTAATGGAGTAAAGGCACCACCGGGCACAGCTGTTTTATTCCGAATACTTGCCGATCCATATAATTTCAACAGTGCTCCAACAGTCGTTCTGGGCTCATAAAGGACATTTGAGTAGATTGTTTTAATTCTGACTGGCACTGCAGTGGAGGATGTGGACCTCCCCAGAAACAGCATTTGTCTGAGGGCGAGACGGTAAATCGAGTATTTCCCTCCTCTTCCCTCCCCTTCATGGCCGACCCTGGCTGGGCTGAATTGTTCAGAGACCATTTCATGCTCCACCTTCCTTTCAGAGAGGCTGCAGCATTACAACTCAATTACCATGTGGCCATATTTAGAAATGATCTGCATAGATGAAAGCAGCCAAACACACACACGCGCACGCACACACACGCACACACAGTTTCTACCTAAAAAGCGGATCCATTGGAAATGCAACTCTAAAGTCATAGTTCCCTCCTGCCACCCAGGGAAAACGTGAGGATGGTAGATGGTTACACATTTCTTGATACCGTTAAAGTCCTGCCTAATGAGATCTGAAATAAATATGAAGTATTAAAGAAACCGCCTTTACCACATCCCACTCCAGAGCCCACTGAGGGCTTAAACTACTCTATTTTCATAAAAGTTCTTTTTCTTCCAAAGTTGTGAAAACCTAATTACTTTCTGCAAGGGTGCTTGATTTTCTTTTTCTCCATTAGGACCACAAAACCACAAACCAGAATTTGCTTCCCACTGGAGTGCTGCCTCAGCATGTCTGGAGAACCTGTGGGTCTTGGATGCAAGCCCTGTGAAAGCGGAGACGGGCCCGAGTAGCCTGCACTTCCCCAGTCAGACTCTAAGCATCAACTAGTCAGGTAGCTCAGATCACCCAACGCTGTTGCCCCTGAATGATCTGTGCGAGCCAGGATGGTAGTTAGGGTGGCTGCAAAGTGCCTGTTTCGGGGCTTTGGATGTGAATAGTGAGGTTATAGGCTGGTAAGATTTCTTCTTTTAAAGTAACTTTTAAGTGTATTAAAAGTTACTTTTGAAAATAAACTCATCAATTAATGATTTCAGCATTAAAAGTATTGATGCCTAAAGGTATTATTCCAGTAATGGTTTGTCTGGTTCAGTGGATTGAGTGCTGGATTGTGAACCGAAAGGTTGCCAGTTTGATTCCCACTCAGGGCATGTGCCTAGGTTGCGGGCCCGGTCCCTAGTTGGGGGCTTGTGAGAGGCAATGGATTGATGTTTCTCTTCACATGTAGAACATAGATGTTTCTCTTTCTCCCTCCCTTCTGCTGTCTTTGAAAATAAATGAATAAAATCTTTTTTAAAGTGTTATTGTAAGTGCAGTGCGTACACACACATCCATGTTGTTTATGGAGATGCAACCTCTTCACAAACAGAATGCCAGACCTTCTGAGTTCCCGTCTACAGGAGTAACGATGATCTGAATGCTTGATCTTTGATTGGGAAGTTAATTGTTACTGTATTGTAATAATTAAATAGAAGGTGATATTCTTGATCAGCCCCATCTATGCTTCGTATTTTGGGTTTTTTTTTTTGAGAGGAGAAAGGAGGGGTAGTTTATGTCCCCTCCTAACAACTGTCACATATGTAAAATGTGGTGGCACTAACTGATGTGTTGCTTTTGTCCTTGAACTATTTGGTTTTCTTGAACAGAATGGGGACTAGGGTAAGTCAAAAGAGGCACATAGGGCACAAAATTTAGGGAGATACTCAGTCTTAGGGTCATGCAGGTCCCAGCCCTGCACCCAACTGCAAGGTCCCGCTCATGATCCAGCAGCAGCACAAATGTCTCCATGGGCCTTGGGCAGAGTGGAATCTCTGTCTGCTATTGGATCATTAACACGGCCCTGAGAAGAGAAGTGAGATTTATGAGGCACCAAAGCCCCTGCTACTCACCTGTTCCTCTAGATTGGTGAGTTTCAGTCTTTTCCATCTTATGGCACACAGAAACTAATTTCCTTAATTTGCCATGTATAATGTGCACTTTTTTTTTTTGCCTAAATTTAGGAGCAAAAATAAGAATGCACATTATACATGGGTAGTACTAATCCCATATCCCATACCTATATAAATGTTTTAAATTCTTTTATTTATGCTTATGTATTACAACTGTGACTATAGAAAGCAATAATGATATCTGTGTGCAAAATAATACTCTGAAATATAATAATTCATTTTATATATAAGTAAAACAGTGAATTAAAAAATTAAAACAAAAGGATATTTTTCTGAAAGTTTGGGCCACAAACATGGGTGTGCATTACACATGGCAAACTATGGTATTAAAATTCTGCCATACACTAAAAATATATTTTTTGCTGATCTGACAAAAAATAGGTATAATTTTGATTGAGCTACCAAAAAATAGTAGTAGTAGTAATTATCTATCCTTTATCCTCCGAAGTGACTTTTTAAAAAACAATATGCCTGTACTTATACATAAGGATTTCTCATGACCAATAAGATGTGACTCTGTCACATGACCTATGTATCAGGCAGGAAATTTACACTAGATGGCTATTGTTGTATTGGCTGTTTTCATTTTTTTTTAATGTGATAAGCTCAAGGAAAAGAGGTCAGTGCCCCTGACTAAATAGTCAGGTCTTACATGTTTTAAAAATTCTTACAGCACACTTGTGGAAAAGTGCTGCTCTAGATGCTACAAGTTCTATTGTTGGACCCAGTTATTCTGAGAACAATACACAGGTGAACTGTTTTTTTTTACCTTAGCTGCTTTCATAATCGTTATCTTACTGAATTTTCTTTTAATGGCATTTCCTTAGTTTTTAATTAAAAAATAGTGGTTTTTAAAAAGCCAACTCAAATCCATAAGAATGGCCATTAACAAAACCTTGCTTAGGACATTTTCTCTAAAATATTCCATGCTTCTTAAGTTAATTTTTTTTATTTAGTGCTAGGATAAGTTTCTACCTTTCTTGTGAAGTGGTTAGGAATCACCTTGTTATGGTTAATTTTATGTGTCAACTTGACTGGTCCATGGAGAACCCAGATGTCTTGTTAAACATTATTCTGGGTGTGTCTGTGAGGGTGGATGAGATTAACATTTGAGTTGCTTGACAGTAGAGCAGATCACCCTCGCCAGTGTGGATGTGTTGGGGCCCGCCCTGCCTCGTCTCAGGAAACTGTAACTCCCCATGACTTAGGCTGAGTGAGAGACCTCTGAATCAGGAGCCACCAAGGAGACAAAATTTATTTCCCTGGCATGAATGCTGCCTGTTCTATGCCTGGCCTCCAATGCTTGATCAGTTAGCCAATGACGGGTAAGCTTTCCCATGGGGGGAATTGCCTAAGACAGGCACGATCACTTGGAGGTCTCAGGGAAGGACTTGGGGAGCTGTTGAAGTGAAGAGGTGATCGACATCAACCCCTGCCCCCTCAGCTTTGTCAAAGCCTGAGTCCTTGTTCTTAGTCGTGAGAAATCCAAGTCTCCTGGCAGCCTTTGTCTCCTCTTCCCGACTCAGTCCTGTGGAAACAACAGGGTTGGTGCAGCCCAGACCAGAGTTGGCGCACCCCCAGGGAAATCAGGTCTGGGACATAGAATATGAAAGATCCTGTAAGATCTGCTTGCTGGAGGATGCTACTGAATTAGAATATGAAGGCACAGCCAGGAAACAAAACTAGCCTTTTAGGTCCTATAGTGATAAAACCCCAAACTCTGCCCAGAATCCCAACAGGAGTTCTGTTAAACCCTTTGAAAACTACCTATCCCTTTTGATCTTCCTTGCCAGACTGGAATCCACAAACTGTGTCTGTATTCTTAATAAAAGCACTACTCAGGCAGGGACTCAGGATGCTCTCCACTAGAGAAGGTGGCTGTTTCGTCCCTATTTCCCCACAGGACTCGGTTGTCCCCGTGTATGTTTTTCTCGTGTTTCAATGAACCATCCGCAGCATTCCACGGTCACTGCAGGCCAGTGGCCGAGTCATGGGTGGGCCTTGTTTAGCCTGTGAAGGCTCCAATAAAACAAAAGACTGAGGAGGAGGGAATTCACTCTGTGCTTGATGGTCTTCGAGCTGAGCTATCAGTTGCCTCTTGTCTTGGTAACAGACAGAAAATTGCACCACTGGTCCTCCTGGTTTTCCGGCTCTTGAACTGCAGACCTGGGGACTTCTCGGTCTCCATAATCATGTGATCTAATTCATAATAATAAATTTCTTTGCCTCTATATGCAAATATTTTGTTGATTCTGTTTCTTTGGAGAAAACTTATTCACTTTTTTTCTGATAATTAATGCCATGTACTTTTCTACATCCTCTACTTACTCTGGTGGTCACAATGCTGAGATCTAAATTTGAAGCATATCTCTAACATCTATGTTAACCACAGTTTTGATGGGGGACTCAAGAGTTAGAAAATTTAAATTTTAGGTAATAGGCAATAAGTTCAGTAATTAATGCATGTAAAAAGCTATTGTTTCAGGAACTGAAGGTATGACCATCTTGACTCCAGGACACCATAAGCAGTTCCACCTTTGAGCCTCAGGAGGAATGCAAGCAGTCAAGATGAAATCTGAGTCATTGAACTGCAAAGTGAGTTGTCCACCCTCCAGGACACAGATAAAGAATCACTGGTCAACAGATAAAGGAATGTTCCAGCTTTTCATCTGATTAACCTTTTCTCCCAGTTCCAAATTCCTTACCTACACTTTTCTTCTTATAAAAAAGGCTTGCTTGAAGGGGAGAAAACTGTACTTGAACAATTATTTAAATAAAATGGAAAAAAAAAGGCCTGCTTGAAAGGAAATATAAAATGGTCTGCTAGGATACAAACCCACCATCTTCTCAGATTGCAGGCCATCTGAATAAAGTGCTCATAAAGATCCAATCCTTGTCTGTACTTATTGAGTCTGGTAGGTGAAAGCACAAATGCCAGCTTTTCTGGTTTCAATTTGTCTGTGGCTTAGCCTCTATGGGCTTCTAAAAAACATACCATAAACTGCATGACTTATTAACAACAAATATTTATTCCTCTGGAGGCTGGGAAGTCCAAGGTCAAAGCACTGGTAGATTAAATATCTAATGAGAACCAGCTTCTAAGACAGTTGTCTTTTTGCTGTAAACTTACAGAGCAGAAGGGATAAGAAAGCTCTGTGGGACCTATTCCATAAGGGCACTGACCCCATTCATGAGGACTCTGTCCTCCAGGCCCAGTCAGCTCCCAAAGGCCCCATCTCCTAACACCATCACTTTGAGGATTGGGGTTGTACCATATGAAGATTGTCTTATTCTGTCACATTCTCATTTTGTCTTATTTTTTATGTTGGAATTGATTTTTAGCTTATACTTATCTTTTTTTCAATCACAATTATCTAATTTACTTTATATTTTAAAGTAAAAATACTTTATATTTATGAATGCTTACTATGTGACCAGTATCTTCCAAGCACTTATTGAAGATTATTTCATTTATTCCTTACAACAATTCTACCAATTTATTACCCCAATTTTACGGAGGAAGAAATTGAGGCATGGAGTAGTTAAATAATTTGCACAAGATCATGTAACTAGTAATGATAGAGCCACAATTTGAATGTTGACAGTCTTACTCTTAAGTCAGTATTTTTAACCAATATCCATGATCTTTGAATGTGTTAATATAGCCTTTTTTATGTGTTTATATAAATCATTTCAAATGATTTGAGAAGAGAGAGAGAGATCCATGTATGTTTTATTTTTATTTTTGTCTGCCATAAATTTATATTGAAACTACAAGGGCAATTCAACTCTATAATGTCTCTCTGCTACATGTTTTTTTTTTTTTTAATGAACCTATTATTTTGAACAAATTAAAGCTTACAGAAGAGTTGCAAGAATAATGCAATGAAATCTTAGATGCTTTTCACTTAGATTCACCAATTATTTAGATTATTTTTTTCACTTTTAAAGATTTTTGTTATATTTGCTTTATTACTTTTTATATCTATTTCATTATTGCATGCTTTAGATTTATCTAAAATTTCTCAAAAATTTCTGGCATCAGTATGCCCCATACCTCCTACTTAGTGATCCACAGGCTCAGCACTAGCAGCAACCAGCTTTGGTTCACAGGTAGGCCTCATCTTAGTATCTCTAAGTCCAGTATAAATAGCAGTCATTTGCAGATCACTCTGTAGCTCATGCTATGTGGCCCAGGCAGAACACAGACAGTGGCTGACCTTCGTCAGTACCTCTCAGGAGGTCCAGAGCCAACACACCCAGTGGACAGCTTCAGACCAACTTGAAGCACTACCACCAACCAACTTTACAAGAAACACACTCAAGGGATGAATGCAGTGGGCACCAGAACCCTGCTGAAGTAAGTTCTGCTCAGTGGTGTGGGCCCCTGCATAGCTGATCCTCTGTGGTGGTTGGAAGTCAGTGGTTGGTGGCCATGGACTGTCCTTGCGGCTGATTGACCTGGGGGTAAATCCTTTGCATTGCCATGCCACCAGCAGTCAAGGCTCAACTACAACAGGAGGGAATACACAGCCCACAAGGAAAGTGCACCTCAAATGCTCAGCTTGGGTGATCAGGGAGACTATGCCACTGGACCCTACAGAGCACTTACTATATTAGACTGCTCTACCAAGCCTGGGAGACATAACAGCTCTACCTAATACATAGAAATAAAGACAGGGAGGCAACCAAAATGAGGAGACAATGAAACACAGCCCAAAGAAATATAACAAAACTCCAGAAAGAGAAATAAACAAAATGGAGACAAGCAATCTACTAGATGCAGAGTTCAAAACACTGGTTATAAGGATGCCCAGGACTTAGTGAGAATTTCAACAGCATAAAAAAGGACCAGTCACAAATGAAGGATACAGTGAAATAAAGAATACTTTACAGGGAATAAAAAATAGAGTAGATGAAACTGAGAATCAAATCAGTAACTTAGACTATAAGGAAACAAACAAACAAAAAAATACCCAATCAGAACAACAAAAAGAAAAATGAAGATAATTTAAGGAGCCTCTGGGACATTTCAAGCACATGAACATTCACATCATGGGGTGCCAGAAGGAGAAAAGAGATCAAGAAACTGAAAACTTATTTGAAAAAAATAATGACAAAAACTTTCCTGAACTGATGAAGGAAATACATATACAAGTTCAGGAAATGCAGAGTCCCAAGCAAGATGAACCTAAAGAGGCCTACACCAAGATACATCATAATTAAAATGCAATAGATTAGAAGACAAAAGAGAGAATCTTAAAAGCAGTGAAAGAAAAGCAGTTAGTTACCTATAATGGAGCTGTCAGCTGATTTCTCAACAGAAACTTTGCAGGCCAGAAGGTATTGGTAGTAAATATTCAAAGTGATGAAAATCAAGGACCATAAACAAGATTACTGTACTCAGCAAAGCTCTGAGTTAGAATCAAAGGACAGATAAAAGGCTTCCCAGAAAATAAAAAGCTAAAGGAGTTCATCATCATCAAACCAGTATTATATGAAATGTTAAACAGTCTTTTTAAAGAAAAAGAAGAAGAAAAGGTAAAAATTATGAACAATAAAATGGCAATAAATATATATCTATCAGCAGTTGAATCTAAAAAACAAAATAAATGAACAGGCAGAACAGAAATACACTCACAGGTGCAGAGAACATTTTGACAGTTGCCAGATGGAGGGGGATTGGGGAACTGAATGAAAAAGGTGAAGGGATTGAGAAATATAGATTGACTGTTACAGAATAGTCATGGGGATGTAAAGTACAACATGGGGATGTATTCAATAGTATTCTAATAACTATGTATAGGGTCAGATGGGTGTGAGATTTATTGGGATAATCACTTAGTAAGTTACATAATGTCTAATCACTAGAACATACACCCAAAACCAATATAAAAATGTATGTCAACTGTAATTGAAAAATTTAAAACATAATTAAAATAAAAGTAAAATATAAAAATTTCCAGGAAAATACAGTTTGATCTAAACCAGAACATATTGTGTCCGAAGGACACTGCATAATTTTAGTTACTGATTTTTTTCATAGTGATTTTAAATAAGTTACACCACATAAACAATACCCTAAATCCCAAGCCAGGAGTGAACAACATGTTATTGCTGGATGGAAAATGTATGAAGCAAAGAAATTATGTGGGACAGCATGTCACTAAAGCAGAAGGAGAAAGGTCTGGAGAAAGAGGAGTCACACTGCTGAGTGTATTCCCCGTGACACCAAATGCCTCAGGCAGAGAGGAGTTGTCTTTGGCAAGGGTGGTTTGCCTTGTCAAGTCAATAAAGTTATGAACAACTAAATTCCTCACGTTCGGAAGGGACCGAGTATAAATCCCCTGGGGAAGAGTTGATCATTTCAAAGGCATTTTTTCCATTCTTTGTTTCACTCTCAAATAAATCACTGTGTTCTTGACTCTTAAATCATCCTTCTTATCTGAAAATGCTGTATCTGAGGCCAAAAATGTCTAAACAAATTCTCTCTATTCCAGGGAAGCACTGGAATGCAGTAATTGTGTCATTAAGGCTGCCTCTCCTTTGGGATTGTCAAAGCCAGGCTGTTAATAAAGCTACGGGTAGCCTCCCCGTGCCTACCCCCTTCTTTCTTTTCTTGGAAGCTCAAGGAATCTAGTTAGCTTCCCAGGATTCCTGGATTTGTGTGCATCCTCATTTTCCTCTTGAGGACACCAAATCTTAGGTTGGTCAAGTAATGCTTGGTCTATAATCCAGCAAATCAGCCACAGGTCTTGGAGAACCAGGAAGCTTGTCTCCTCTTCTTTGTTCAAGGAGAGAAGTGTTTTAAACACTGTAAGGGCCAGATTTGGCTTAGGGGTTTTAGGGGAACTCAGGCCCTATGGGGAGGCTGAGTGGGGGCCTCTGGGGTTCTCACTCCTCCAAACTCCCACAGTCAACAAGAAGCAGCACGACTTTCTCCTTTCTTTCTTCGTACAGCTGCACTTCAGAATTCTATAACTTAAAAAAGAAAAGACTAAACACTCTTGTTGAAAACCATATGCCTTTTATTTATAAATCTGCATTTCTTCACTCGAGGTCTCTTTTTGACTCCTGTAGCCTGGTTCTTACTCTGGATCCCCACTGATCTTTATAAATACATGTATTAGTACCTATTGTACGTTGCACTTGGCTGTGACTGTGATGGCAAACTTCTGTAGCATATGTGTCATGTCTTCTTTGTCTGTTTAAAGTCCTGGTATATGTGATGCCTAATACACATTGGCTGAATTGTTAATGAAGAGATGGATTAGATAGTTTCTGCTTGGATTTTTGTCTGACACTAGCCATAACCTAAACGGCAATTCATCTACCTTTATATAACCCTAGTCCACTAGCTTTTGAGTTTTGTGGATCATCTCTTATTCATCTTTGTGTATTGCTGCCTAGAACAGTCTGGATCACAGTAAACATTTGATACATAAATGATTGAATAATCAAGGAGATGACCTTATAGTCAAGGTCGTTCTTCCAGGTGAATTCCTGTCAGGAAACATATTGGGAATTTAACAAGTTCCAGGCAGTAATCTTAATGTTGGGTTTACAGATACTAGTAAAATTTGGTCCCTGCATGGGTGGGTATTTGCTATCCAGATTTGAGAGTTTGGCAAGGCATTAAAGGTGAGACTATGTCAGGGGCGCACCATCCAAAAATAAGAAGGCAATTCCTGGCAGGTTTGGCTTCATTGGTTGGAGCATCATCCCATAACCAAAAGGTTGCAAGTTCAATTCCTGGTCAGGGCACATATCTAGGTTGTGAGTTCAATCCCCCATCCCTGGTCAGGTGCATACATGAGGCAACCAATTGCTTCTCTCTTGCATCAGTGTTTCTGTCTCCTCCTTTCTTTCTAAAAGCAGTGAAAAAATGATCTTGGGTAAGGATTCAAGGAATAAATAAATAAATAATAAATAAATAAACAAACAAATAAGTAAATAAATAGGTAATGAGCCAGGCTCCTAGCTTGTAAGAATATTTATTAGTATGTTAAGGATAGAGAATGAGGGAGAAGGCTCTCACTCCCAGGGCTTCTCAGAATTTTGCAAAATTTCTTCAAGCCGTATATCCTGCCCTTCCCCCACCAAGTACCTTTGGCATATTATAGTAAGCCTCTGTTATTGATGACACCTGTACTTTTCAAGTATCTCGGTGCATAGTTTTAGGATAAACCTTGTCTGCCTTTATGGATATACGGGATGCTTTTTTTTTCTGTTTCACTGCCTCTAACAGAAGAACATCTCCATATGGAGTCTCTTCCTGCATTTTAAATAAAACTCTCATCTCTCCTTCTACTGTTAGTTTTTCTAACAGCCCATGAGGTTCTACAGTCCATTTTTTTTTCAATAAAAATTTCAAAATCCTATCCCTTTTACTTGTGAC
The DNA here is from genome assembly GCA_004024845.1 of Tonatia bakeri. Classification (NCBI taxonomy): domain Eukaryota; kingdom Metazoa; phylum Chordata; class Mammalia; order Chiroptera; family Phyllostomidae; genus Tonatia; species Tonatia bakeri. Next base: position 144,569 of record PVIA01002901.1, on the reverse strand, counting down.
ACACTTTTGGAAGAAATGCCAGATTCTCCCATTTTTCCATGTTGATATACTCTAATATCTTGGTAATATTTCCTTGAATGTGGCCTGCTTTAAGCTCCCTTCTGCTGTTCTCCATTTACATAAAGCATCCTGCTCCATGATGCAATTATAAACGGTATTTTCTTAGTTTTCCTTTCTGATAGTTCATTATTGGTGTATATAAATGCAACTGATTTCAGAATATTAATTTTGTATCCTGCTACTTTACTAAAATCAGTTATCAGTTCTAGTAATTTGTTTGTAGAACCTTTAGGGTTCTCTATATAGAGTATCATGTCATTTTCCAGTACATTTGTCTTCCTGTTGAAATCATATGTATGTGGTCTAACAGGTGGAATCCTGGATGCAGACGGTTGTTCCACATGTCTCACATGAGAGGATGCCTGAGGTCTTTACCTGCTGATTGAGAGTCCTTACCAAACAAAAAAAGACTGTTTTTATCAGAGGAAAACGTTTCACTAAACTGGAAGTTGAGACTATTACCTGATCATTTTGAAATTCTCATCCCAGAGAACCAACAGGCAAAGAATAGCATCATTGCATTAGAGGGGGTGATTAATCCTACCAAGGGAAAGTGGGCTGCCTGTATAAAATGAGAGCAGGGAAGAGGAAATATGTTTGGAAAAGAGGGTAGTCTGGATGCTTCTTAGTACTACCCCATGTTAACATTGATGGAATCACCATGACAATGTAATAGAGGCAGGACTACCAATGACACAGACCTTGTTATGATAGCCTGGCAAATTACAGAAATAAAGATTCCAAGAGTATTAAGTATTTCTTCTTTACTTTTATATGAATATGTGTGTATGTATAAAATACCATTTGTTTTCTTTCTTTTTCTCTTTTTCAGTTTCCACATTATCCAACATGAAGTGTATTAACAGTGTTAAGGTATAGATCAAAGAAGGAGTGAGACACAAATGGATGAAGAATGAGCATCCTCCAAAGATGGGTAAAGAGACAATGAATGCAGGATATCTTCTTTTGAAGAGAGCTATGTATTCTTGGTTATATTAGGGGTAGCTGTATCATATTATATAGAAGCACAATTCTGCTATTGCCTTTATTTGAATATTACATATAGTTAAAAGAGGTATATATAAGTGACAAGTTGACAAGATGTGGACTTATTTGTAATATTTAATCTGAGTACTGCTTTTCCAAAAATCTTTCCTGAATGATTCCAGGTTACCATTGGCCAGAACAGGAGCTTGTGTGAGATTAGGAAATTGGACAAATATGCATGGAGATGCCCAGTTTGTCGTCATTCTCCCTTGCTCTGCACCCAACTGCTAGGTTTATTGCCCAAACATTTCCACCAGATGCTTGACACTAGCAGCTGTACAGACATCCCAGCTCTCATCTTCTTAGATTTCTCCAAAACCCCAACTTGTTTACCTGCACCAGGACTTCAAGAGGACTGGTTGGTGATTTTTCCCTCTGGATTTGCAATGCTCCTTCCAGGCCTTTTCTTTTACCAGCTACTCTTTTAATTGTGTAAATTCTAATTTTAATAAATTCCTTATCCCAGAGCAAGCACAGTGCTTCCATGTCCCTGTTTGAACTGTGACTGGTACGGACCCACTACACCATCTGTGGTATACCATTAAATCTGCGCGCGCTCGTGTGGGTGTGTGTGTGTGTAGTGGGGGTAACTAAGTTGCTGATAAAGGCATATCAGAGCTGAATGCTATTCTAATTTAATCTTATATGCAATTATCATAGTTGGAGTTAAGAATTTATAACCGTATGTATTGAGAAGTGGAGTTTGGAACAATCGCTGGAACTATGATGGTGCAGGGAGGAGTAGTTAAATATCGCTTGCTCAGACTTTCCCATCTCAGGCATCCAAATGAACCTTGATTCTAGGATCCTGTTGAAACTCAGAATGCAGAAGTCAACAATTCATGACATAAAATCCTAAAGGAATTGGATATTTCGACAATGGATTAGACAAAGTAACAACATCAATAACTAAAATAACAACAATGACAACAAAAACAAACAAAAGACAACAGAAACAAACATAAAGAACAAAGTTATGAAAAACTCTAAAGTACCCTGAGAAGAAATACAAAGGCAAAATAAATACTAGAGACCTGGTGATAATTAATGATACCTCGTATCTTCTGAGCGTGTGTGCGTGAGATGGCCAAGTGAGATAGAGCAGATGAATTCCAGCTTGTGCCAAAGGAAACATGAGATCATGAACTCTTATTGTCACAAAATTATGTCATCACATTTTAAATAAAACAAACAGATGAAAATACCCACAACATCTTCTAATGCCTGACTGCTAGTCAAATCTCAGGTACATGTCTTGGGTGAAATCTCAAAGAGATTGCAAAAATCTAAGGAAACACTGCCTGCTTTGGCTCAGCTTTATAAGAGGCATAGACAGTTGAAATAAAGCAGCTCCTGCCCTATAATCTTCATAGAGCCCTGGATGAAAAGAGGGTAATACGGGAGTGTGCTGTGACCCAACTATGGGAAGTCTGGTAAGAAAATTGTCATTTATCAAGTGTCCAGAGTGTGTCAGGTCATGTGCTTTCTGTTTTCATATATATTTTCACATAAAGCCCTCAAAACAACCATATAATTTAGAGATTTCCCTCCCATTTGAAAAGCAAGAAAGAACATTTAGGCTCAGACAGCGTTAAGTAATTCTATTGCTGCGATTGCATCTCAGATCTGTCTGATTCCAAATCCCAGTTTATTTCATCAAAAGTTCAATATAACAGTAGAATATGTGTCTTTTCCTACCTATGGAGACAACACTAGGGTAAGCCACTCTTCCATATGAGGTTGGACGACCTTAAAGCAGATGCTTCCCCATTCCTGTCCAGCCTGTCTTTACTCTTCCCTTTGTTCTTGTTAGTGTTGGCTCCTTCACACAGGCTTTGCCTCCATGAAAATTGACAGAGGTTGGCTATAACCTGTCCACTTTATATGTGGCAGAAAGTCTTCAGATGCCAAAGTTTCCCTCTTGCGTATTACTCTGGATGCTGCAGCTACGGCCCTTTATTCTGATCCTTGCACCATTGCTTTTCTTATACAAGAGTTAAGAGGAATCTGGGATTGTTTTTTGTTCTCATGTTCCTACCAAAAGTGAGAAATGAAAACTAGGCTGAGGAAGCCATGAATGTTCCACTCAGTTGGCCTCACACGTCTATGTTATCAGCCTGCCCTAAATGTATGTGAGTCTGTGATTCCTGGGATAGAAATATTCTCTGAATTTTCTAAGGTGACAACTAGCTCATCTCATAAAATCATCTCTGCTCATATGAGGAGGTTAGGTGGCCTCTCTGTCCTGTTTTCTTCTTTTTCTCTATATTTTCTGTATGTTTTCTAAACCTATAGTGTCCAGATACTAGATCAACTAGGCTGACTATACCACATATATCTGCAAAAACTTGTTAAAAATACTTATTTGCTTCTCCCTGGCTCTAGAGATTCTGATTCAGTAGGTATAGGATAGAATCTGGAAATCTGTTTTTTTTTAATAAGCTCTCCAGGTGAATCTGATGGGCAGTCATGTTAGTCACCATAGGCAAAAGAACAACACCATGGGTGGATACTTTAGGATAGGTAGAAGCTAATGGAGAAAATCATTTGGGTGAGGCAAATTATCATAGTACAATATAAATTACACTTCCTCAGACTGCCAGGTATGTTAAATGAGCCTTAATTGTCAGTTGTATGTAATAGACACCATTTTCAGACTATCCTAATCCTACTCACTCCCTAACCCAGTCTAGTTAAGGCTCTGTTTCTACAAACTCTAAGAAAGTACAGATTCTGCTGGCTTGAGTAGAAAACACAGCTCCTAAAAGCATTCACCTTATAGACATGGACTTGATTAAGTATTAAGAAGATAAAGTTTCCTCTCTCTTTGGCTCTTTTTGCTTTAACAATTAGACTATAAACATAGAGGCATTAGATGGTAGACAAATTCTCATCATTGCATATTTTGTGAAGTTTTTGCTTTTTATTCCCCATTTCCATTGGCATTCATTTGGTGCTTAATTTCAAATATGTAGGATCATTGTATATACACTCTTGATTGGGGACATTAACTTCATAGATTAACTAAAACAATAATTAAAATATTTAAAATGCTTGTAGTTAATTATATACACTTAAAATTTTCACAGTCTCCTTTTAATGTATTATGTATAGCTGAAAAATATGGAACACACATTTGAACTTTCACTACACAGCTGTACTCGGAGGCAAAATAAAAAATAAATTATACTTGCTACCTGGAGAAGGGATATGCTGAGATTGAACTGAGGAGGTGAAGCTTTAGCTGTTAATTTTTACCCCAAGTAAATGCTCAAATGATGGTTGACATGAAGGATATCCATATGAATAAAGATTTTGAACACAGAATTTCATTTGACAAGTTTTCAGTGGACATAGTTCTCTTTTTGTCTTGGCTACTTAAACCAATGATATCTAGAATTTATCTTGGGGGTAAAAGTTGTAGTAGTTGAATGAAATGAAGGTTTAAGTTCTGACTCAAAAGAATGCTCCATTCCAGTTTTGTCCGAAGTATAGCCTCCTTTAATCTCTGGGGAAAAGTCCACTGAATTGAAAAGAAAGAGAGCCACAGTGGATCCTGGCCAGACTCCCTCAAGACGTACTTTTTCAAAAGCTTACTTTCAAGTCCAAGATTGAGGCTTTTCTGGCTTTGCTCTGTAATGTTGTTGCATTTTTTTTTTTTGTCTTTTTATAAAAAAATGGTATGCCATAGAGTACGTTTATCACACAAGAAAGATAAGTCATAAAAGCATGGAAGTGAATTTCATGAAGCTGAAAAGTTTTTCCTATATTGTGACTTTTAATACTGGTTTAAAGTAACTCATCCACCTAAAATAATTGGAGAGTCAAAATTCATCTGTGAAATAGCTTTACTTAGTATATTCCCCTTTCCTCAACTCCTTGCCCTACTTTATAATACTTTTAATTTTTAATTGTTTTTTGTTTTTATTATTTAACTATATTTCATTAAATATGCTATTACAGTTGTCCCAAGTTTTCTCCCTTTACCCCTCCACCTAGCATCACCACTCCCTCAGGCAATCTATGGTCATGCAGGTAAGTTTTTTGGCTATTCCATTTCTTATACTGCACTTTACATCTCCATGGCTCTTCTGTAACTACTGATTTATACTTCTTACTTCTCTCGCCTCTTCACTCATTTCCCTATACCACTCCTCCCATCTGGCAACCATCAAAACACTCTCCATATCCATGATTCTGTCTCTCTTCTTATTTGCTTAGTTTGTTTTTTAGATTCACTTGGTGGTGGTTAAGAATTTATTGCCATTTATTGTTTATAGCTTTTATATTTTTCTTAAATAAGTCCCAATAACATTTCATATAATACTCATTTGGTGATGATGAAGTTCTTTCATTTTTTTCTAGTCTGGGAAACTCTTTATTTATACTTTAATTCTAAATTATATCTTTGCTGGGTGAAGCAATCTTCATGGTAGGTCCTTGCTTTTCATGATTTTGAATATTTTTTGAATATTTGAATATTTCTGCCAATCCCTTCTAGCCTACAAAGTTTCATTTGAGAAATATGCTGACAGTCTTATGGGAATGCCCCCATAGGTGGACATTCCCATAACTTCTTTTCTCTTGTTGCTTTTAAGATTCTCTCTTTATTGTTAATCTGTGGTGTTTTAATTATGATATGTCTTGGAGTGGGTATTTTTGAGTTCATCTTGTTTGGGATTCTTTGCCCTTCCTGGACTTGCATGTCTATTTCCTTCACTAAATTAAGGAAATTTTCTTTCATTATTTTTTCAAAGAGATTTTCAACTTTTTCTCTTTTCCTTTCAGCACTACTATGATGCAGATGTCGGAATGCTTGAAGTTGTCCCAGAGACTACTAACACTATCTTCGTTTTTTAAAATTCATTTTTCTTCTTGTTGTTCTGATTGGTTGTATTTTGCATTCTTATGTTTCAAATTATTGAATTGATTTTCAGCTTCACCTACTCTACTGTTGTTTCCCTGTAAATTGTTCTTTAATTCAATTGGTGTATTCTTCATTTCTAATTGGGTATTTTTTATGCTGTTGAAGTCCACACTAAGTTCTTTGAGCACCCTCATAACCAGTGTTCTGAACTCTGCATCTGATACATGCTTATCTTTATATGTTTAGGTTATTTTTTGGAGTTCTTATCTATACTTTCATTTGGGTCATGTTTCTTTGTCTCTTCATTTTGGCAGCTTCCCTATGTTTGCTTCTGTGTATTAGATAGAGCTGCTATGACTCCCTGTCTTTGTATCATGGCTCAATGTAGTAGGTGTCCTGAAAGGCCCAGTGGCACAGCCTCTGCTATCCCCAAACTCGGTACTCGGGGTACACCCTTTGTGTGGGCTGAGTATATCCTCCTCTTATAGTTGAGACTTGATTGCTGTTGGAAGGTCAATGGCAGGGATTTACTTAGACTGGTCAACTGCAAGGACTGGCTATGACCATTGACCACTATCCTTTGCCCTCTGTGGAGGATCAGCTGTGCAGGAGCAGGGTGGTGGTACTCCAATATGGTCTGTAGCTGTCCACTGGTTATACAGGCTCTGGGGCTTCCTGGGTGGTTCAAGTCAAGGTCAGCCCCCAGCTGTGTTCTGCCCAGCACCACCCTGCATGAGCTATAAAGCAATCCAAGATGGCTGCTACTTTTTCTGGGCTTGGAGATTCCCAGGCAAAGCCAAACTGTTAGCCTAGGCTGGTTGCTGCTAGTGCCAAGTCTGGGGCCAATTAGCAAGAGGTATGCATACTGGGATCTTACTGAGGCTGGTGTAGCTTGTTTGAAAGAGTTTAGGAAGTTGTGAAGCATGAGCCAAGACCAATCATTCATATGAAAATGTCACTGTTAATAGCTTGGGTGGACCAGTAAGTAGGGTGGGATGGAGTCTCAGGGATCTCCAGGGTGGGGCAAACAGTGTTAATCAAGGTAATGGAGTCTGAGTCATGGCACCTGCCTGCTGGCTCTGGGGCTCTGTTGGAGGGGTTGGGGCTTAGAAAAGGAACAATAACCTCTGCCCACCTTTTTGTCTGGGAGAAAGCTGTCTCCCAACTCTTGCCTTGATGCCAGGTAGCTTGGTTCTTCCCTGTATACCACTGGTGCCTTTCTAGTTGATAAGCTGGTGTTGGAGCTCAGAGAAAGTGTAAGAGCCTGAGTAAGTCTGTGTGTGTGTTCTTTAAGAGGAACTGCTTAGGACTCCAGCAGTCATAAAGACCTCCAACTTTTTCTGGCTCCTAGTACAGAGGGACTCAGTGAAGTGAATTGAAAGGGTCATGACTGGGGTTCTCTCATCTCTGGGTGTCCTTGGCTAAGTTACTTGGACTAAATTATTAATTACTGTATATGTGAAAAGAGGAGGCTATATTGGATAATCTCCTTAGCAGTCATCTGATTTAATTATCAATAATCCAATGATGCAAAAAATTAGGTTCTTGGAAGTATTGTTAACAAACCCATGCCTGGTACTCAAAAGCTTCATTAGCAAATGTTTAACACAGCTCTGCTCTCTTTCTGAAGACTGCTTATGCTGAGCTGTCCACGCATTTTTTATATTTTCAAATGTAGGCCAACTTTGGAAAGAAAAATACAATTGGATTTGTTTTATATTCAGTGTATTTAATGACCCTTCTGCCCTTAAATCATTATAAGTTACAATAGGACAGTCTGCTTTGAACATCTGGTATTTTTTTCCTTAGGTAGAATAAAGAACATCCCTGGGATCATGAATAGCACTGGCTTGAGGATAGAGTTGCTAAAGAATGAGGAGATAACTAGTTTTCTCTTCTAGACCCCAACATAAGAATGTTTTACCCTGAGAGCTTAGACCAATTTCCTGGCAATTCTGTGCAGAACAGGGTCAAGAAAAATGATAAAGGAGAATGAGTAAGGATCATGAGTCAAATTCTTGAAAAGAATTTTATAAATCAGTGGAATGGGTAATTCCCACTAGCTGTTCATGAGAGATGGTACAATAAATTACCCCTTTTTTGAATGGGACGGGTTATCCATTCCATGCATGGCAGGGGTATGTTGATGGAAATGAGTCGTTCCCTGCTCCTCCCACTCTGCTTTTCCAGTGTAGCTATGATGACTTGGAGGAGACATCCTTTCTAAGCTCATGACTGTAAATGGGCTGCATGTTTGTTACAGGAAATGTTTAATAATGCAGAATCACTGCGACTGACTCCCCCGTCACAATGCTGGCCTTTCTGGATATCATCAGGCTCTGTCTATTCATGTGCCAAACTTTCTGACACCTATTGCTATAAATGACCCTGCTCTTTTGAAGCTGTTCATCATTTCCATAAATAAATTCTTCCTCATACAACAGATATTTTCTTCATTTTCTTACTTAAAATGTAAAGTGAACAGTTCCTAATAATGCAGCTCTGTGGTATGGTAATATGTCATTAAGAAACTTAGCTTTTAAAATTAGATGAAATGAGACTAACTGAAAGTGTTCAATTGCCATTAAGAACTCTACTTCTAGACAGCCTGCCAAACACAGTGTAACAGCACTAGTAGCTACTAGCAGCACTAGTAGCCAAAGAATGTGAACAAACTTAGGTGGCAACTCAATTCTCAAATTGTTTCTCATGGAGAAGGTTCATGTGTGTATAATTTTGGGTAGGCAAGACTCATTAGCAGCTAAATACTCTGTGTACCAGAGGGTAGCCCCTTAAGAGTATTTATCTATTCATTAAATTGGTGAAAATTGTTTGAAATGGTGCTTGTCTTTGCAGAGTATGTATAGCTAAACTGTCTAGCATATGGCCTGCTGACTTCAGAACCACTGTGGTGCATAATTCTAGTGCTCACAGTTACATTATATTCTGAATTAATTGTGCCTCCAACAGAGGCAGATGTGGCTATGTTGTGGTTATGTCTACCTTTTTTCTTTTTAAGATTTTATTTCATTTTAGAGAGAGGGGAAGGGAGGAAGAAAGAGAAGGAGAAAAACATCAGTGTGTGAGAGAAACATTGATTGGTTGCCATTCTTATAGTCCATTGTCTGCTGTTCTTCAAAAGCAGGCCTTCAAATTGGAACCCCGTTTAAAGGCTTTTGAGTCTTACCAGAGGTGCATCCAACATTACTACCTAGCTCTTTAGCTACAACTGTGTCCCAGCAGCAATCAGCTCATACCCCTTGTGTACCATTGCGCTTTTCTGTCTCTTGAAACAGCATGTTGGCCACCCACTCTACTTCCTATTAGCATCTGCTTTGATTTTTTTCTGCAATGCTGAAGTGAGAAGGAAACCTTGCAATTAAATCCCAACTGTGCCCATTGCTGAGATCATAAACTTTCCAGTCTTAACTTCTTCACCTCACAATGGAGATAACACTGATTTACTAAGATTATGAGATTAATAAGGATGCTATGGCATCTCTGTGAAGTATCAACTTGGATAAACTCCATTTTCCAGAATTTTCTTCTTTGTGTGTTTCTGGATAAAGTATAAGAGAGATTATTGAGTGCACTTTGGAGGGTAGAAGGGAAGTACTAGTTCTGGCTTACCTCACTGGGTAGGTTTGCAACTGCTCCTCCTTTGCATGGGTGCCCCTCCAGTTTCTCAGATTCCAATCATGGTTGTATGTTTAGCTCTGTAATGAGGACCCATGTTTCTGGGGGATATCCACATTATTGAAATCAGAGGCAGCAACAACTGGCATGTTCCAGTTCATTACCATAGGCTTCAGCTTGTGCTTGTGTTTTATGGCTTGCCAATGCTTTCTTCACTTTATGTCTATAGTCTTCTCCTCAGTATATGCCATGTGGACTTCAACATTCAACATCATACTTGAAAACAATAGCTTTCCAAGGTCTGCTTAACTGATTCCATAGCTGCATAACTCAAATGTCTATAACACATTTTTAAATAAGTGACATGCATATCTTAGTGGTTTGGATTTGTGATTGACTTTAGTTGACATGGGTGAGGTGCAAAGTGCCAAGATTATGAAAAGCAGAACATAATAACTATGTGAATAGATGGATGGAGGGATGGATGGATGGATGGGATGGGTGGGCAGATGGATGGATGCATGGATGACACAGACTTAATGGCCTGAATGGGGGTGAAGTAAATGAGGAGGTAGAAAATAAATTAAAGTTATTGAGCACCTACTATATGCCAGAAACTATGCTGTATGCTGAGGATGCAGTTCTGTTTTCAAAGTCAGATTAGGTCTTTGTTTTCATGACAATTGCAGTTTAGTTGCTTTATTTATCTTTCTCGATGGCTTGCCTAATTTTTGGTGATTATTTAAAGGCTATAGGGCACATGGGCAATGCTGAGATTTTTAAAGAAGGCAAATGAAATATATATCATTGTTTTTTCTTATACTTTGGCATCATATCTGGTCTACCATATATGCTCAGTAAATGTTTCATGAATGACGACAGTCTCGGACAGCTTCAGTTCTGACAGCCACTGAAGGAGATGAGGCATCTGTGCCTGTAGGAGATACTGGGTGCTCATGGTAGGAGTGAGCAGCAGGCTAGCTACACTGACCAGATGTTCTATTCTCTTATTAATCTCTTTCACAAAGAACATACCAAATAGGAATCAGTATTTAAGGTCTGACTCTTTATATTGGTACAGTATTTAAGCAGGCAGACCATTTCTCTTGCATAAGCTGGTTTGTAACCTTAAAAAGAAAATGCAAACACTTTAAATAAATATTTTTAAATAGTTCATGACATACATTGTCAGTACCATACCAATATCACCACACACCCATCAGATTGATGCTGGCTACCCAAATTTCAATTCCCAGTACCTGCATTACTCTACCCGAGAGTTTTCTCTGGTCAGCAGAACCTCCTTGCTCACGCCACAGGCTAATACTGTTAGAAAATATTCTCATGCCCCTGGTAGCCCCAAACCCATTGCTGTGACTTTGCCCTCTGATGCCTTGAACAGGATAACTATGAGGCAAATCTCTACATTGGCTGTGCCAGTTTCCCAGTGCTTAACTTTAAGTTGTTCTCAGGAGAAACTTGCCTGCAATGAAGCTTTATATACTGTCTTCTTTTTTTATGGTCACCTTAATAGTGTTTCCTGGAATCATTTACGATAGAAATAAAGCTCTTGTACTCTTAAACTCAAATCTACCACAAGATCTTTTTCTGGAAGAACCCAAATGAAAGCAGACCGTGACAAATGATAAAAGATATTGGCCATAGGGACAAAGAAGTCATTGCTGACTTCAGAGACAGCCTTCAAGGGTGAGTGTCAGAGTAGTTGGGTGTAAGAAAACTGAGAACGCATAAGTTCTTGGAAATGGCAGGTTATTTGAGGTGACACAGAAGAAACTTGAGAGGAGGATTTGATCTTGGTCTGAACAGAGTGAGTCTGAGTGTTTTTACTCTGCTTAGAGGTGAATGAAATAGGAGGTGGAGGACTGAGAAGAGTATATGAATTTTGGACAGCTGCTTAAGATAACATGATAAACCATCAAAGTTAAAAACATTTTAAGATACTGTCAGGTAATAAAAATACACATGCACAAATATATATAATCAGTCAGACCTGCATAGGAATTCTGACCTTATGTCACTAACTGTGTGATTAGGTGCAGGGTATTTAACCTCTCTGACCTCAGTTTCTGCATCTCAAAATGGAGATAACAAAATTAACCAATTGAGGATCATCAATTAAATGCAATAACTTGGAACATAGTAAATTTTAACTGTGAGCTGTTACACATCTGAGGGACAAAAACAATCCAGTTGAAATTTGATTGCATGAGTTCAGAGTGGCAATATTTACTTGGCGTTCTGTACCTTTAAAGAATCAGAATTTTTGTCTCACAGAAATCTGGAGATAAGAAATACCTTCTGTTCTAATTTTTTTCTTTCCCAGGATTTCTAACAAATTCAAAAGGCCTTATATTGATAACCTACAACATTTGTCTGGGCATGCACTTAAAAAGATAACAAAAAAAGTTACTTCATCTTCAGTTTTGTGGATATTTTATATGGGTATTATTTTTCAGACAATGAATGGTATCTGATTATTCTGGGAAAATCAGGCTTGACTTGAGTTTCTCTTCTCAGCTTATATTTACAAATCAAACCAATGTACTAAATAACAAATTGAAAAAATTTTTTTCTATCACATTGTTATGTCTCAAAAAGAAGCTATAACCTCAAGCAAACTTCCTTGTTCTTAGTACATATTCTATTTTTTTAAAGTTTTGATTAAAATTAGATGACCTTTATATATTTTAACATTCTTTTTATTAGCATTCATTAGACATGGTATTGAGGCAGAAAGAGCTATTTTACTATTATTTCTATGGCTGTGAATCCTGTGAGCTTTCTGTGCACTGTGTCTCTGAAGGAGCAGAGAAGGGAAATAGTGGGATGATCATTACACTTCAGTTTATGGGGATCGGTTACTCTGAATGGACACTAGCAAGTTGGAAACAGAGTGTCAGCTATGATGCTTCTGGCCTTTGAATATGAATATTCTGATCTATTTACAGGCTGCAGGTTTCTTATTTTTACAAATCCAGATTAAAGTAAATATTAATGCAGAAAAAAATTAAAAGATTATCAGAAAGCATTTTGACTGCATTAAATTGCACAAAACCTTGCAAAAAAATTGTTCAAGAAAACTCTTCTTTTGGCAATCATAATAGAATATAGATTTGTTCCTTTATATTGAATTGAGCTTTGACATGTTTAAACTTATTATTTTATATATTCTGTATTGGACAAAAAAGTCACAAAAATTGAACACTCATAGTGTCTTCTCTCATGAACTGAACCAAGTAAGAAGGCTATTAACCAGTCTGCTTCCCTTTATGAATGTAACAGTGGGGAATTGTGACCCATTCCTTGATTCTTTTGACATTGTTTCTATAAATTCTGAGTCTGACTTATATGTAGCTTGTAGATAAACTTATGCTTTTATAAGAATTCTGGGAACTAACTTCAAAAAATACAGACTCTGATCTTCAGGCACCCCAGCTGTGCGGGATTTGCAGACCTTCAGCTGTGGAGTCAGGATGTTACGAAGCCGGGATGACTAAACCAGGATGATGCACAACAGACCATCACTTGCCTTGTCGGAATGGACTGGGCTCATCTGCATGTGGAGAACTCTTCAAAGCCCTCCCTTAATCTCTTTGTTATACTTCCCTTCTCTTGCCTTATAAAAACCTCCTTCTGCACTGAGATGTTGAGATGGACTTTGACACATGAGTCCCTCATCTCCCAGGTTGCTGGCACCTGAAAATAAACCACTGTTCTTTACATCAGCACCTGTCTCTTGAGTATTGGCTTTTGAAGTGGCAGGCAGCCAAAAGTGCATTTGGTTACAACTCCAGTAGCTTCTATTAAAATTTGAATAAACCTTAAATTTTCTGTAATATCCCACAATCTATGACCTCACCCATCTCTTAATGGTCTCTTCCTTTACTCTTCCATTTGTTTACTCTTCCACCATGGTTTTACTTTATTAAGAATGTCATTGATTTTCTTTGTCAATAAGGCTTTTCAGCTGCAATGTTTCTAGTAAACACTGCTTTAGCTGCATCTAATAATTTTGGTATAAATTGTTTCATTTCCAATCATCTTATGATATTTTAAAAATTACCTTGTAATTGTTTTCTTGACTCATTGGTTGTTTAGGAGTGTGTTGTCTAACTTCCACATATTTGTGACTTTCCTGAATTTTCTTTTGTTATTGATTTCTAACATTATTCTATTATGGTCATATTAACATACTTTGTATAATTTCAACCCTCTTAAGTTTACTGATATTTGTCTTATGCAAGCTATTCTGAAGAATGTTTCCTGTTGAATTGTGAAGAACATGTATTTCCTCTGCTGAAATGTTCTCAGCTGTCTGTTAAGCCCACTGGTTTATAGTGGCGTTCAAACCTTATTGTTTCTTGTGAATCTTTTTTTTTTTTTTTCTGGTTGTGCTACTCACTACCTAAAGTGGGGTACTAAAATCTCAAGTTATTACTCTTATACTTTCTATTTATCATTTGAATTCTGTCAGTTTTGTTTTATATATTTTAGGGCTCTTTGGTTAGTAATTGTTAGTAACAGTTTTTGTTTTGAGTACTTTTTCTAATGCTGACTTGTCTGATATTACTATAGCTGTCCCCTTTCTCTTTTGGTTACTCCTTATACTATATGATGGGGTTTTTTTTTCTTTTTTTCCTACTTTCTACCTAATATATGTTTTTGAAGTAGGATCATTAAAACAATCTATTTTGTCAATCTCTGACTTTTAATTGGATTGTTAAATCCATTTTCATTTAAAGTAGTTACTGACATGGTAGGATTTATATTTGGCATTTTGCTATCTGTGTTTTCCATTTGTGTTACACCCTTTTGCTGTTATTTATTTATCCTTAATGCATTTCTTTCTTTCTTTTTGCTAATAAATATTTTCAAGGGTACAACTTTAATTCTCTTAATATTACTTACAGTACATTTTTTAAGTTTTCTTAGTTGTTGACCTGGGAAATGCAATCAAAATTGCAATTTAAAATACTCTAATTTGCATTGACACCAACTAATTTCAATATTACACAAAACTTTTTCCTATATAGCTTTATTTCCTCCCATTCGTTTGTGATATTATTCTCAAACAAATGACATCATATTGTATTACATGCCTATAAATATAGGTATATAATTATTACTTATGCAGTTATTTTTAAAACTTAGGAGCAAAAAAGGTGCAAACAAAAATATATTTACACTATCTTTATATTTACCTGTGTAGTTACTTCTTCCTGGTGCTCTTTATTTCTCATGTCTATTTAAAGTACTTTGTTGTTTTCTTTTATTTCAGCCTTAAGAAGTCTCTTTAGTATTTTTTATAGGCTAGCTTTCCTAGTGACAAACTATCTTTGTAAATTTTTTCCTTAAACTTGGAATGTCTTATTTTTCCTTCACATTTAAAGGGTAATTTTGCAAGATACAGAATCCTTGGTTGAGGGTTTTTTTTTTTTCCTTTCAGCACTTTGGATATGTCATTCTAATGCCTCTGCATTCCAGGTTTTTGCTGAGAAACCATCTATTAATCTTATTGAGTGACGTGATCACCTACCGGCAGTGACTGTGAAACACTGCAGATTGCTCGTCAACACACGAGAAAAACATGCACAGAGACAACCAGGTCCTGTGGGGAAGTAAGGACAAAATGATCACTCCCTCTAGTGGGGAGCGCCGGGCCACCCTCCCTAGGGGAGAGCACCCTATGGGAGAGCGCCCCGTTCTCTCGCCTGTGCAGGCTTTTATTGGGTTCGTTTGCATAAGAATTCAGGTAAAGCTCATTACTCATTGCCAGGAAGAAAGTATCAAACAATAGACAACAAGGAAGTCTGAGGGCCTATTCTGAGTCAGGGTCAAAGAGCTGTAAAAGACTTTAAGGAACAAACTTACTTCCTCCTTGGACCCTTCTCATTCAGGCGAGAGCATTCTAAACAAATCAGGTTTCACAGGCTTTTACATATTCTTTCTTAGGCCTGATCACCCGGGGAACCTGCTCTTTTCAGCACAGGGCTGCACCACCCTCTGTCATTGTTTCAGGCTTAGGTGGAGTAAGGGAACTAAGGCAGTCAAGAGATTAGGAGATTTTCTTGCAGATGGAGGACTCAGGCTATGTCAAAGCCGAGGGGCGAGGGCCCATCACCTCTTTTTGCCATAGCCCCCAAAGTCCTTCCTTGGAGGCCTCCCACATGATCATGCCTGTCTTAGGTCGTTCCCCTCTTTGGGAATCTCACCTGTCATTGGCTAACTGACCAAGCATTGGGGACCAGGCAGGGTGAAGTAAAAGGGGCAGAAGCATTGCTCCTGACAGGGAGATAAGCTTTAGTCTCCCTGCTGGCTTCCGGTTCGAAGGTCGTTCCCTCAGCCTTAGCCTAGGCGGAGGTTACAGCTTCTGATATCAGGCAGGGTGGTTCTCAGCAATTGAGCATTTATCTTACATGATGAATCACTTCTCCCTTACTGCTCACCAGACCTTCTCATTACTTTTATCTTTTAACAGTTTGATCTTAATATATCTATAGTTGTTCTCTTTGAGTTTGTTTTCACTGCTTCTTGCGAAGTGTCTTGGATGTGTAGGTTAATGGTTTTTACCTAATTTGAGATGTTTCTGGCCATTAACTCTTTAAATACTTTTCTGCCATTCTCTTTTTCCTTTCCTTCCTGGACTTCCATTATGCATATGTTGCTACCCACAGGTGTTGAGTCTCTGTCCATTTTCATTTATTTTTTCTTTTTTCTTTTATTTCTTAGGCTGGATAATATCAATGGACCTACTTTAAAGTTTAATGATGTTTTCTTTTTCCAGAACTTACCTGGTACTGAATCCCTATAGTGTACTTTTAAATTGTTTATTTGTTTACTTTTCAATTTCTAGATTTCTATTTTTATTATTTATTTATTTATTTGTAGAGATGGGGAAGGGAGAGAGAAAGAGAAGGAGAGAAACATTAATCAGTTCCCTCTCACATGTGCCCCAACCAGGGACTGGTTTCTCAGCCTAGGCGTGTGCCCTGACCAATTGCTTTTCTGTTCCTGTGTACATGCCTAACTTTCATATTGCTTTACATGTCATAAATTTGTATAAAACTGGATATTTTGATTAATACAGTGTGACAATTCTAGAGGTCAGATTCTTTTCCCAGGGTTTATTTTTATTGCTTTTGTTATTGATGTTGGTATTGCTATTTATTTGCTTTGTGATTTTCTTGAACTAATTTTAGCAAGTCAGTATTTATTTTCATGTGTAGTTGTTAAAGTCTCTGCTTGGTTGGTTACTACCAGTTAATAATTGGACAGAGTTGTGGGGTTTTTTGTTTGTTTGTTGTTTTGTTTTTTGGGTGCCTTGTACCAGTATGTTTCCTAAGCCTTGCCAAGGGGCCGACTGTAAGTTAGGGCATGCGTTTGATGTTCAAGTAGTCAGCTTAGAACTGTAATTCAAGCTTTACTTCGTGTTCTCCCAGTGCCTCATAGTTACCCAGAGTTGAGAGCTCAAATCCTATTTTAACACAAATAAATTACAATTGGTTGTTTTTTTATCTTCTTTTGCTTTGAAATGAAGAACTGTACAGTGACCAATAAAGTTTTGACATGATCTATCTCAGACCCATTAAACTATCATTAATGTGTTTGAGTAAAAAGAGAAAAATTATCAGATCTATGAAGAGGTCCAAATATATATTCCCATAATTAAAGTCAGTTGGCTTTAGTGAAAGAGAGAACATACATTAATTGAAATAACTTTTTAAAAATGTAATAGAAAAGAGGGCAAATTGTTTCAATGAACAGAAGATGATAAAGGAAATCAAGACACTGCTGAGAGGCACAGGTAGACTTCATAATTGACCAAGTACATGTTCTTACATGAGATTTTTACCTTTTCAACTTTTTCTGGACAGATGTACATTATCCTTACTCATAGCTTTTAAAGTAAATATGTACAATAACTGAATCCAGGAGGCATAGCATTAAAAAATGTAATAGACACTGTTTATGTTCAAATTGCTTCACTTGCTTAAACACTACAAATGTTGGTACTTAAGAACACAAATGTTAGGAAGATCCAAATCTAAATTCTAATTTTACCTCCTCTGCTAAGTAGTTCTGTGACATTAAACAAGTTGCTTACTATTTGGAAACCTCACTTACCCCCTGTGTAAAATGTACAGTTTATAAGAGATAAAATAAGTAATGTATGTAAAGCTTTTTGATCAGCTCCTAGCTTATAAAGATGGTTAAAGAATTGGACAGCTATGCTAAGTATTTTGTCCATATTAAATGGCTGTGCTTATAAACAAGTTCTCCCAATTCAGCATTTTTTATAAAAACATAATTTTGAAAGGGTTAGTCCACATATGAATGAGAACTCATATACAACTTTATCAATAGTTAATGTATAAAATACAATTCATAACTGATCATTATGAAAGTATAGTTTTATCACTTCTATTTCCATGTGCTGTTGGAGAAAACAATGCAGAGTTTAAAATAAAAGGCTGAATAATTCTGTTTGTTATCTTTATGTTTTATTGCTTGTTTCATGCACTCATGATGTCTCAATTATTATCTAAAACAGCATTATTTCTTCCTTCTTTTTATACCATGCTCATTTTTATTGGGTGTTAGAGCAAGTATACTACTGTGGAAAAGGCTTGCCATTTTTCAGCTTGACTTCTTCATCATTCTTCACTTGAATTCAAATACATAATTTGCATCCACAGCATGGTTATTGCTATAGTTATTTCCTTCCAAATTTCTATTTTATAGACCTATAAAATACTACATTTTCTTTTCTACAGCAGCAAAAATAATAATCATCACTACTACTACCATTCATTGAAGATTCTCAGGAATAATGGCAGTATCTACTGTTTATTAGAAAGGTCTTATGCATAGCTCATTAATCTTTATAAAAATATATTAAGGAGTTGCTATTTTTATTTTATGGATAAGAACACTGGTATTCAAAAACCTACAAAGGCAAAGAAATTCAACAGTTTTAAATTAAAATTTTGCCTAGTTCTAAATACACATTCTTTCTAACTTACCATAGAGCTACTCCATATAAGAATTTAAAAAAAAAATGGACCTGGAGATTATTATCCTAAGTGCAATAAGCCAGTCAAGAAAAAAACAGTACATTATGACCTCAGTTATATATGGAATCTAATAAACATAATAAACTGATGAACAAAATAGAAACAGAGACATGGACACATGGAATAAACTGACAGCTGTCAGAGGGGAGGGGTGGAATGAATGGAAAAAGAGGAAGGGATTAGTCAAAGAACATGTATGCATCACACATAGACACAGACAACAATGTGGTGACAGCCAGAGGGATGGGGGCAGTGGGGGAGGTAGGCAAACGGAGGGGGATGAGAGCATCTGCAGTAGTGTCAACAATGAAAAACATTTTAAAATTACAATAAAAGAAGAAAATTAAAGGGAAAACAAATACACAAACAAACAAAAAAGATTTCCATTGCAATAATGACTGTTATAAAGATATTCTCCAGTTAGGTAGAAGTGACATTATAGGTTATTCTTAAATGTAAAGAAATAATGTTCAAATTAAATATTTTTGCTAACTTTGTCCTGTGTTACTTAGAACTCTGTTCTCATTGGTTGATTCTTGCTTCCTTCTCTCAAGCACACCTTGCCTTTCCTACTATTATCCTTTACACAAGTTCTCTAATTACTTCTAACTGTATGTCAGTTTGATCACACGCACATACATATGCACACCCAATGCATAAATGCATGAAATTCTACCAACAGACCATGCCAAAACTCAATGAGAGGAATAATATTTTATTTTTTCAGAGTTTGGGTGTCAACTGAAGGTAAGCAGGTGTGTCTGGGCACAGCTGGAAGGCTGTGCTGATCTCAGCTGATAGCACTTATCCCTCTGGAGAGAGGCTGACGTACATCGAGCTTGGCTGTGCTTGTCTTCCTTCTTCTGCAATAGTTGGTATGCTGGGCATATTCTTCTCATTGTGATAGAGAGGGATAACAATGATGCAAACACTTAAAAATGTTGCTTATATCACTTCTATTAAAATTCTATTGGACAAAGCAGGTCACATGGCTGAGTCCCAGGAAGTAGGAGGGAGGATAAAAGATAATTTTGCACAAGATTTAATCTATCACTAGCCAGAAATGCATTAAATATCTCTAAAAGTACCTTAAATGGTCCGAGTCTTAGACAAAAGTGTAGATTCCAATATTTGGCATTACATCTTTCATACCTGGATGACACCTGGCATACAGATCTACTTTGGGGCCAATTCATCCTTGACCTGGGCCAGGAAGAGGTATCACCAGAAAGTTTATCAGCCTCATTATCAAGAGATAAATAGTGTTTAGATAATTCAGACTTCTTCCCTATAATTAATGATGAAAGATGATAAGGGTTATTCATTAGCATGGTCTCCGTATTTGTTTACCACAGATATAAATAGGCCACCTCTCTCCAGTTCACACTATTTTAGGTGGGTCTGTTATAAAGAGTACTAAATGCATTATAAACTCATACATGGGCTAAAGATGATGCAAATCATCCATCATCAAATTATTAATTTACTGCAAAAGTACTTCTTCAACAGTTAGGTGCTTCCTAACAATATCATGGTTTTAGTCCTCAAATAATTCTTACTTTTGTGTGTTCTGCCTATAAGGAACTACAAAAAGATACCAAAATAAATAGTGCAAAATAGTAAATTGTGACTAATAGAAAATTTGTACTGATAATTTTATTTAAGATAAAAATATAACACAAAGAAGTCAGACCCTTTTCCTTTTGAGATACACAAATTTAATTTTCAAATTTATTTTGTCTAGAATTAGAGTATGTTTTTTACAAGGTCACAGTTATTTATAGTATACTCTTAAGGTTACATGACAATAAAATTATTAAATTATTCATATATTCCTAGGCTTGTATATATTTATATTCAAAGCATATATGAATATATTTTATGACACAGTTATTAGTTTTACATGTCTTTTCTATATTTTAAATGTCAATAACACTTATACTAAACTATTATAACCATTAGTAACCTTATAAATGTATAACTTAAATTACTTTAAATAATTATTCACTCTTTAATTTGTCAGTATCTCTTGAAAATATGTAATCATCACGTTGTATTCTAGTAACTGTCAGTGCTACTAATGGTAACCAGAAAAGCAGTCAAAGTTCAGCAATAAAAAAGAAAAACTCATAAGAAAAAATTTAGGAAAAAAATCAGATTACTTCTAACAATATTATGAAAAAGAGCAGAGAAAACATTTTGGAGATAGGAAAGTCTTGTGTCAATTTAACATGGTTCCAAGACTAGTTCTAATTTCCCCAAAACTGTGTGAGCCAGAATAATTACTTTAACAGGTTTTAATTTTTAATTTTATTATCACAACATTTGAATAAAGATTGTATAACTTTTGATGATTCATTTTACTTTGTAAATGATATATGCTTCTCTTACAGTATAAATACATGCCATTTTATAATAAAATAACTAAATAAGTGCTGAATATAAATTATATCTTTGATTTAAACCATGCAATTTATTTCTAAGAACATGTACAAAATTATTTCGATCAACAAAATTGGCTTTTAAAATAATTTTACTTCACTTAAAGATAGGGAATGTTGTTTAACTTCTAAACCCACTATTGAAAATTAAAACAAACAAACAAACTTGAAACTAGAATGAGCATACAATGACACCTGCCTCTCCACAGGCTAAGAAGACAATGGTGATTGTCTCATTTTTGTCTGAGCCATTGGGTAAGTGTGAGTACCGATGAATTGGAAGAGAACAGTATAGAAAAGATACATTCATCCAATCGTCCTGAGCTGAATTATTTGCAATAATGCCAAAACGTAATTTAAATTATGTTTGAAACCCTGATTGCGTCTAAAAATATATTTCAAAGATTTCACTATGGTGCATCCTTAAAACAAAAATTGTGTGTTCCAATGATTTTCTATTACAAGCCCAGCAAGTCAGTTTAGGGAATAAAAAGAGCGAAGACTCTTCAGATCATCAGACATTTTACAAAGCTTGGAAAGATTAAAGATTTTAAAAAAGAAAAAAGTGAAGATGTATCAGTGTGTCACAAAAAACTATCACTCAAGCGTTAAAGAGGCATCTGTCAGAACTTTCCAGATGATTTTGCAAGAGAAACAGTTTAACTTCCAGCATTTAGAGGAGAAAAAATGGGGGAAGCACTAAAGAGAAAATGCACATGAAATTCTGGAATTCATTGAAAATCTATAAGATGACAACCAGTTCACACTGCAAATCATTTCCAGATCATAAGTGCAGATTATCAAGTCTGCAGTCACCTGACATGGTGTTTATTTGTACCAGTGCATCAGAAGGCCATTTAGACTGTGTAAGGACGAGATTTAAATTCTGTGATTATGAAGTATTGAAAAGGTCTGTAGTTTCATGGAAACAAATACTCTACTGCATTTGTCTTTTTATTTTTTATAATTGTATTTTTTAAGTTTATTTTTATTATAGTAGTCTTTTTAGATATTATATTTAATTTGATGCTTTATGTTTTACAATGAGCTTCAAGAAAATGGGTGATGCATCTTACAAATGAGAGCATCTATATATTAATGAAATATGACACTTACACTTTACAAAGTAAACCACCAACCTAAATTATATTTTATGTGTAAGTGCTCTTTTGAAAATGATTAACAGAAAGGGGAGGGGATAATGAGGGAAAATGGGGAAGGGTTTATAGAAACAATTATAAAGGACACATGGACAATACCAAAGGGGGGAAAGTGGGGAGGGAGGCCGGGAGGGCTGGGAAAAAAGTCAGAAAACTGTATCTGAAAAACAAAAAAAGAAAGTGATTAGCATCACATTTTCTATCTCGATAAGATATAAATTTTTCTGCTCAATCTATTCATTTGTACAGCAACACTTTTATCACAGACAAGGTATTGGTAAACTTTTATTAAACTTCACTTTTACTTTGTTTTGCTATTAATAATTCAGTAATATATTTATTTTGCTACTTCTTTCTATTCTTCATCCCTCAAGTTATAAAGTCTGTAGTACTTTTTGTTACTCTATATTTAACACTGCAGTATCAGGCAAATATTAAAATCATTTCAAGGCTTCTCATCTTTAGCACTAATTATGTTGTGGTTAAGATAATTCTTTGTTGTGGAGGACTGTCCCATGCATTATAGGATATTTAACAGTTTGGGCCTCTTCCTGCTAGATGTCAGTAGAAACCGCCCACCCTCCCACCTTCTCCCAGTTGTGACAACCAAAACATGTCTGGACCTTGCCAAGTGTTCTCTGGAGAGCATAATCACTCTGGCTGAGAACCACTGATACCTTAGGATGCTTCAGTGTCTCAGTAAAATTTTTGTATGGAACTATGATACAAAACCCAAGTTATTCCAGTGTATGTAATCTGAGTCCTCAGTTTATAACATCTAAAATATAAAAGAATGTATTTCTTATAAAATTGCTACTAGAGTGAAATAGCTGTGTTTTAGGGTAATAATTTTTACCTTTTACTATAAAAAAGTTGTGAAAGTAGCATTTAGAGACAAAAGAAAGATATATCATATTAAATGTATGTATTATTTCAGCTTAATGGTTTAGAAAATTATTTTTCATATTTCATAAAGTCATTATTGGCATTGTTTTTCTCTCACCTCTTGCTCTTTTCATGCATTTCCTTAAACAATATTTTGTAGATGTACAAAACCTTGGGTCATTATAACTTCTCATATAATTAAATTCTTTTTTTTTTACTGTTATTTCTTTTTTTTATTGTTCAGGTACAGTTGTCTCCATTTTCCTGCCACCAATTTCCCCCACCCCACCCACTTCCACCTTCCACCCTCGATCTTCGTCCCCTTTGGCTTTGTCCAAAGGGGACCTTTGGGTCCTTTATATACATTCAAAGATTTCCGTCATTTTATGCTTTTATTACCCATTCCAACTACTAATCCTGACTTTCAACCTGATACATTCCTCTTCATGTACTGGCCACTGAAATTTGTTCCTGTTTTAACAGGGAACTGATCAAACACTGAGATTGATTTCCATTTTGTTGTATCTTAACTCTTACTGGTCAATATAATTAAAGATTATCCACATTTTTATTCTCACCAGTCTAAAATACTAGCCAACCTTTGGTGGCCTAGTCTGACTCAGGTGGCATGAAAAAAAAATAAGAGCAGGGAAAATTGTTAGGTGCCCTTTTCAGTAAACCGTAAGAATAATTATACTACAATGAAGAAGAGATGGCTGCAAGACATATGCAGACATTAGTGTGACTGGATATCAGGGATGAACAAGATAGGATTTGAAATAATTGAAAGTTGTGGAATGTCTATGACTTTTTATATTGGGAAATTATGGGGGTAAAAATAGCCAAAAAGAATGAGGATTTAGCTTTGAATAAACTAAATTTGAAGATTAAGTAGGAAGTCCAGGCCCAAATATTTAGTAGAGATATAGATTAGACATACATAATATGTAGAACTTAAGAGAGTTTTTAGCCAAAGATACACTCTCTCTATATATTTATTTATATATATAAAGTGTTTCTCTCTCTGCATGTATATGTATACATACATACTTGTGCATTAATCCATATATAGTAGTTAATGTTTTAATATGAATATAAAAAATCAAATATTCTGGCATTTGAATTATCAGCATCATGTAAGTCTTCTCAATAGCCCTATATATTTTTTTAAATTTTCATCCAAAGATATGTTTATTGGTTTTAAAAAGGGAGGAAGGAAAAGAAAGAAAGGCAGAGAAAATTAATCTGCTGCTTCCTGTACATGTCTCCACCAAGGAGTGAACCCACAACCTAGGTTTGTGTCCTGACCTGAGATTGAACCCACAACCTCTTGGTGTACAGGACAATGCTCCAACCAACTGAGTCACTCGGCCAGGGCAAATTTTTAAAGTCTTGAGTAAATGAATGTTACTTGTAAAAATATAACAATCATGATGATTGCTAATGACAAGAAAATGATAATGTTCTCTTAGCACATAATACTGTAGTTCACAGACCATGACTTTGTGACAGCTATATAATTTTAGTAAAAATATAGAGAAGAACAATGCATTGTAATGTTGAAAATGCTTGAAAATTAGTATTTGAATGGAAATATATTACATAATAACACAGTTGCTACCGACAGACACCTTTCTCTCAGTTCCTTTACAGCAGGAGCAGCTGCCATGTATTTTCTCTCTCACATTAGCCTCTAACCCCTTTCGCACTAATGGAACTAAACAGGTTTGACTGTGTGGCCAGAATTTTTGCCCCTACCTCTATACTTTTCAAAATGTATTTCTAACAGTTTCACTGAAATTTTGAATCTTCTACAAAACTTCAATGTAATCTAACATCTTTCAAATATTTTTACTTCCATTGGCCTCTTTTGCCAATTTGGTAAGAGCTTATAAAAACTAACACAAATGTTTTAAATTGATACTTATATTAGGTGAACTATTACAATGAAGCTTCAAATTTCAGTAGAACAATAATATAGCTTTCTATAAAAAACAAAGAATATGGTATTCAAAAACATTACATTTTTTAAATTTAATCTTTATTGTATTTTTTCCATTACCATTTAGTTCCCTTATAACCCCTCCCTCCCATGTTGTCTCAATGTCCATGAATCCTTTTTCGTTGGTCCCTCCACCCCTTAACACTACCCCCACCACATAGCTGTCAACATGCTCTCTATCTTTGAGTCGGTCTCCATTTTGCTTTTTAGTTCAGTTTGTCTGTCAGATTCCACATATGACTGAAATTATATGATATTTGTCTTTCCCTGACTGACTTCTATCCCTTAGCATAATGTTTTCCAGGTCCATCCATGCTGTTGTAAATGGTAAAATTTTCTTCTTTTTTACAGCCAAGCAATATTTCATTGTGTAAATGTCCCATAGTTGTTTTATCCATTCATCTTCTGATGGACACTGGGCTACTTCCATACCTTGGTGGTTGTAATAAATAACATTGTGATGAACATAGGGATGTTTATGTTCTTTCAAATTAGTGTTTTGGGGTTCTTTGAATATATTCTCAGAAGTAGGATCACTGTATCAAAAGCATTTCCATCTTTAATTTTTTGAGGTGTCTCCATATTGCTTTCCACAGTGGCTGCACCAATCTGTATTGTGACAAACAGTGCAGAAGGATTCCATTTCTTTACATCTTTGTCAACACTCATTGTTAATTTATTGATGATAGCTATCCTGATAGGCGTGAGGTATCTCATTGTGGCTTTAATTTGCATCTCTCTGATGATTAGTGACACTGAGCATCTTTTCATATGCCTATTAGTTATCTGTATGTCCTCTTTGGAGCAGTGTCTATTCAGGTTCTTTGTCCATTTTAAAATTTGATTTTTTTCAATGTTGAGTTTTATAGTTCTTTATAAAGATACATCTGATAAGGGGTTAATATCCCAAATTTAATATAATTGGCAAATACATTCTCCCATTCTGTGGGCTGTCTTTTTATTTTGTTGATGGTTTCCTTTGTGGTGCAAAAACTTTTTAATTTGGTGTAGTCTCATTTGTTTATTATTTTTTGTTTGTTTCCTTTGCCTGAGGAGATATATCCAATAAAACATTTCTATGAGCAATGTCCAAAATTTTGCTGCCTGTGTTTTCTTCTAGGATGTTTATAGTTTGGGATCTAACATTTAAGTTTCTGATCTATTTTGAATTTATTCTTGTGTGTGGTGTAAGATAGTGATTTGGTTTCATTTCTCTGCATGTATCTGTCCAATTTTCCCAACACTGTTTATTGAATAAACTATCTTTAGCCCATTGTATGTGCTTGTTTCTTTCATCAAATATTAATTGACTGTAAAGGTGTAGGTTTGTTTCTGGCCTGTCTATTCTGTTCCCTTGATCTATGTGTCTGGTTTTTATGACAGTGCCATGCAGTTTTGATTACTATGGTCTTATAGTATAGCTCAATATTAAGTGGCTAATATTCCTCCAACTTTGTTCTTTTTTCTGAGGATCGTTGTAGGTATGCAGGGACTTATGTAGTTCCATATAAATTTTTGAAATATCTGTTCTAATTCTGTGGGAAAAAAGCAGTATATTTGAAAATCTCACAGTCCCTTTTTACCTATCAAGAAGGTTTTTTGTTTTTTTCCCCCTTCCTGGGTAAAAAGGAGGATATTTCTATGATTTTCAGTTTAATCTTAAATAATGAAAAGTCATACTCTTATTTAACTCATAACATGGCTTCAATTTAATAATTAAAGTGTTCAGTCCCATGTCACAATGAAAATTTGAAACTTGCTGTAATATTAAAATCTCTTACCCAGAAGAGGGCCTCCTAATGAAAACTGGGAAGACAAGATACTTTTTAAACTTTTCCTTAATTTCAGCTTTCATCCTTCATCTTCTATGTGACTTAGTTTAATATCTGACATTTCTGGAGATAAAGCAAGAAAAGAGCAGCAGCAAAACATGAGAATAAAAGTTTTTACTATATTTACAGTGTTTGTGACAAAGCTTAGTTTCTCAGAGTCTGGTAAATGTTCTGAATGGATTCATCCCATGGAACTATAACTCTTGGTAAACTCTTTCTTTTTCCAAATGTATTTTTTCTACCTCTTACGTTTGGAGCTGTATATTCTTCTTTTACTATCTTAGAAATGTCCGAATTCATCCCTATATTTTCATTGTTTTTCCCGTGCCTAGAAAATGTATCTGTAGATTAGACAACCGCAAAGCTTTCACTGCTACATCTTCAGCCCTAAATACTTTGTGTAAGTGACTCAACAGCTATTCCAGGCAATGATTCCTTTTCTCCACTCCTTTGTTGCTCTCTCACTGGGAACATTTTAGTGCATTTTCTTTGGGTGGCAATGACTTTTCTTCCTGATGGTTACCCCATAACATCACAGACTGTTACTGCCAGAGTCCCATTACCCTCCAAATGGTCATCTTGGGCAGAGTTTTAAATGACCAGGGAACAGCTCTCTCACATAGCTTGTATTTGGTCACAGGAAACACTTGTGCATTCTTGCCCTCCACCACTGTGTGAGTAAGCCCAGCTGCGATGCTACAGTCCATTTCTGCTTTCTGGATTTTTCCAGGCATGAGCTACGTAGAAGTCCACTCTACCTTCCTAATTTATAAGGTAAATGTATCAAACACTTTAATATTCAAATTCTGCTTCCTTGACTTGATGTAAAGATTAAGTACTTCTACTAACAGTCCCTCAGTGGAAGGTGACAGCTGTCACAGCACAGATATCTCTGAAGAATTCCTTCTCATAGATTGTACCCCAATTCTTCCTTATTGGCTCTTTTGTTGATATATTTTTTTGTGTGGATGAAAGATTAAGAGTCAACCTGGCCTTCCTTTTGGAAGTGTGCTTCTTGTTCTGACATAACCTGACATCTGGGATCTCTCATAACTCAATGTTTCTAATTCAACATTTTGTTGTATATGTTACACAGCAAGGCAGTAGCTAATTGACACCAACACAAGGCTTGTACTTTATAATGTAGGGAACAATTGATGAAGGATCTGAGAAGCATATTCCTCAAAATACCTCAGCCTCTGAATTTAACATTCGAACTTCCCTCGTAATAATTTAAATATCTTTTAGTTTAAGTCAGTAAAGGCATCTGTTGAAATATGACATAAAATTATTTTCAAATAATAATATACAATGTTACCCATAATAACTTGCATTAGATTTATTTTTTCATGTTATTCATCAACAATTCAAAGAACAATGGTTAAACATGGTTAAAATAGTTAACACAGTTAAAATCCAGGAAAAAACAGCCTGGATCAGGGCACACCTGAATCATGAGAAACCTAAAGTTTGGAGCAATTTCTTACTCACTATGCTAAGAGAGTATATCCTTCTAAAAAGCTTGGAATCGACAACCGGCAGCATGAAGGCATTCTTATAAGGATGTCAAAACAGAAAGAACAACAGAAAATATGATGGAAATCATGAATTTCACTAAGGCTGA
Organism: Tonatia bakeri; assembly: GCA_004024845.1. Lineage (NCBI taxonomy): Eukaryota > Metazoa > Chordata > Mammalia > Chiroptera > Phyllostomidae > Tonatia > Tonatia bakeri. The sequence goes on along the minus strand of PVIA01002901.1, from coordinate 115,920 downwards.
TCTGAACTTCCCCTCAAAAAGACAAGATTATAAGCAAACTTTTTCTTAGAACATACATTTTTTTCATAAAATGATTTCTAACATAGGCAATTTCTTTATATTTGGGAAATCCTGCATTAAATAACAGTTTGGGAAAAAGCTAACTATTATTCTGGGGACCTACCAGATTATATATATATATATAGAGAGAGAGAGAGAAAGGGATAGATAGATCTATATCTATATGTACACACACACATATACACATACCAGAATATAACATACTTTGTATATCCATCTATTTATTTATCATTTCTCTATCTGTCATCTTTATATCCACACATTGAAAATACATATTTCCAACATTTCCAAAGTAAATTGATTAGGCCATTTAGCCTAAATTTTATAATAACAATTGCAGTTTCCAATGTCTTAACGAAACTCAGTTTTTAACTCACTCATGATTACTGGGGCTCTGTTTGGCACAGTTATTTAGGGACAGGGTCTGTATTCCAATGACTTCCATAGGGTTGTCAAGATCTCTAATGGGTTAGATTGGGACCCGCTGTATCTGGTTGGCACAGGAGGGAAGAGAGAGAGTAAGATGGTGCTAACTATTTAAGGAACTATGTCTAGAGATGATGTACACTAATTCTGTCCACATTCTATTAGCTGAGGCTTAGTCACATGACTATAACCTTCTTCAGTTTCTAGGAAGAAATGAAATTAAGTGTCATAGTATTACCTCTCCTACAGTGAATATTGACTCAACTATTTGCAAAAACAGTAAACTTATAATTAGTAAATAATTATTAAGATAAATTGTGTTAAATAATTTTATTAAATTTTAATAAAGAAAGAGAGTAGAGGTCCTTTAAATGGACTTTGCATACATCAAGGGCTTTTAATTATTCTGCTGATGTTGAAAATTCAACAGCATACATTTGTGAAAATAGGAATCAGGGATAGTTTTCCATTTTCCTGAATTCTATATTTTTGTTATGTGATTAGATTACTTTTCTAATAAAAAGTAATGTTATTTTAAAAAGTTCACCAAAAGGGAAAGTACGGTATTGTTGCTCTATTGAAAAAAAGCAACTTTTTTCAAAGGTTACCACTGACCCCTGAATTATAATTCCAGAGTGTTTTTTTTTAAGTTAAATCTGTCATAGTAACATTTGAAACTGCTCTCAGAGTCTTTGAAGTACTTTTTTTCTCTCAAATTCCTTGGCACTATTTAATTCTGATTTTTCACTCTTTCTTGCAATGTCCTTACCATAGCTAACACATTTTTATTTTTTAAACTCTCAGTGTTGGTACTGATCAAGACTATATCTTTGATTGTTTGTTTCATTGATCAGGTTCTGCTTGAGGAGAGATCATATGGTATTTGTCTTTCACTGCCTGGCTTATTTCACTTAGCACAATGCTCTCCAGTCCCATCCATGCTGTTGAGAAAGGTAGGAGCTCCTTTTTTCTTTCTGCTGCATAGTATTCCATTGTGTAAATGTACCAGTTTTTTTATCCACTCATTCACTGGTGGACATTTAGGTTCCTTCCAGCATTTGGCTATTGTAAAAACAAATAAGTAAGCAAAATATAACCACAGACATTGAAACAAAGAACAAACTGACATTAATGGGGGGCGTAATGGAGGAAAATATGGGAGGGTCCATCAAGGAACACGTATAAAGGACACATGGACAAAGCCTAAGTAGGTAAGTTTGAGGGTGTGAGGCAGGGATGGGTGGGGCGGGGGCCATGGTAGGTGAAAATGGAGACAACTGTACTTGAAAACAATTAGATAAACAAACTATCCTTCTCTTCCAATTTATCTGTAGTGATCATATTCTCCCCTTTTGTTTCAATCATTATTTCAATATAAATTATTCTCAAAACATTATTTCCAGTAACTATATCCACCTGAATTTCCAGACTTTTATTGCTGAGTGAATGTGGATATTTTAAGTCCCATGCCATGACCAGACATTGGTACCACATATCTTGCCATCATGTCAAACCACAAAATAAAACCAAAATCAGCATTTCTATCAAGTTGGCTTTTTCTACTAAACTACATATTTTGTATTAATAATATAATCATGCTCTCATGCATTCAATAATTTTCACAATTTGATCTATCTTATTTTATTCTATTATTTTATTCTTGGAGCTCAGATGTTATGGAAGATACAAAAACCAGATGAACTTTGAGCCTTGCCTTAATGGAAAAATATGAAAACCAAACATGTAATGATAAATGATAATCTTCCTTACAGTATAAAATGTATGTTTAAAAAAATTTCATATATGCCCTGACTGGTGCATCTCAGTACGTTGGGAGTCATCCTGCAGATCAAAAGTTTGCCATTTCAATTCCAGTCAAGGCACATGCCTGGGTTGCAAGTGAGGTCCCCTATTAGAGGCATGCAAAAGGCAGCTGATGGATGTTACTCTCAGGCATCAAAGTTTCCCTCCCTTACTTTCTCCCTCCATTTCCCTCTCTCTAAAAATTAAATAAATAATGTTTAAGAAAATTCCATATACATCTAATAGGAAACTAAAGGGTCAGAAGATGCCTCTAATCTCAATTTGGATTATTTTAGATTAAAGGACCACTGAATTTGAAGTTTGTTAGTTTGTGAGCAAAAAGGGGTATTGAAAAGAAAAAGCTTCCACCCTAGCCGGTGTGGCTCAGTGGATTGTGTGCCAGCCTGTAAACCAAAGGGTCTCTGGTTTGATTCCCAGTCAGGGCACATGCCAGAATTGTGGGCCAGGTCCCCAGTAGGGGGCATGTGAGAGGAAATCACACATTGATGTTTCTGCCCCTCTCTTTCTCCCTTCCTTCCCCCTCTCTAAAAATAAATAAAATCTAAAAAAAAGAGCTTCCATTTTAGAAGAAATAACATTTATAAAGACATAATCACTTGAACACGAAACATTCTTAACTTTTAGTCTTCCCTTTCCCTTTTCTCTCATAATCAATTTGTCACAGAGACCTTTACTCTGACTTCAGAACATTTTTCTCACCTTTTCCATTTCTTTTGCCACCACTTGGGTTAGATTCTGCGTGGACTGATCTCTTGGATTTCTAAATGATCTTCCTGTCATTCTTCTCTTCTGATTCCATTTTATTCCACACACCAAAGTCAAATAACAGTAATTATGTTAGCAACATGAACTGAATTTGGTCTCAAAGTTTGAATTAGAGATTGTCATTATTCCAATTAAAAAATCATTGGATGTTTGGGTTGGTTTCTAAAATAAAAGAGATAAGAAAATTAAAACTTGATACGTTGTAAGTATAATTTGATGAGTGATAGCTGGATAGAGACAGACAGACAGACAGAAAGATAGACAGACATAGAAATAACACAGAAGACTGTATCATGCAGTGAAATAATAAGGAAAATTTTCTGCAGAGAGTTCTGCAAAAGTCACAGAAAGGAACTATGATTTGAAGATGATTTGATGACTTGGGTGAAAAAAAGGGGGATACAAAAATAAAATCCAGGCAGAGGTAAAAGCATGTGAAAACTCACAGAGCACTAAATATGTAATATACAAAAATATATGTAAGTACTGCTAGCAGAATTTCTTCACTTTCACTGGAAGTCAGACTTTTGTTCTATTCAGGTACTCAACTGATTTGAAGAGGCCCACCCACATTTAGGAGGGAATCTTCTTTACTCAAAGTCTGCTAACTTAAATGTCAGCTTCATCTGTAAATACCTTTGCATAGGGGTAATGAATGGTGATGAACAGAGACTTAACCCGGGGTGCTGAACACACAACCCAGGTTGTAGGCGATGTGTTGTAGAATTGTGCACTTGAAAGCTGTATAACTTTGTGAACAGGTATCACCCTAGTAAATTCAATAAAAAGGAAAAAATAAATAAAGTACCTGATGTGATAGATTTCTCTCATTTTCAGATTTTTAAGAAGCAATTTAAATATTCTTTTCAACACAATAGGGAGTAACCCAAGAAAGAATAACTGAAGTCTCTGGGAGATAGATGATCCAGAACTATCATTCCATAACTACAAGAGAGAGAAGAAAAATAAAAAGAAAAACAACCCCATCATTGCTAAACATCAATACAATATGTAGCCATTCAGATGGAGAAGAATATAAAGGTGAAATTGAGGTGGATACCAGCCAGCATTATCCATCCCTGCTATGGATGCTCGTCAAAACACGAGAAAAACATACACAGAGACAACCAGGTCTTGTGGGGAAATAGGGATGAAATGGTCACTCTCTCTAGTGGGGAGCACCATGGCCACCCTGTCTAGGAGAGAGCGCACCACTCCCCTGCCCAAGCAGGGTTTTATTCTTGAATGCAAATACAGTTTGCAAATTATAAGTAGTTAGCTTGGAAAGGCACTGGCAGATCTCCTGCTGGGATCCTAAGCCAGAGATTTTGGGGTTTTATCATTTAAAAAGACTACAGGACTTAAAAACTTAGTTTCATTTCCTCTCTGTGCCTTCACATTCTAATTAAAGAGCATCCTCCAGCAAGCAGATCTTACAGGATTTTGCATATTCTATTTCTCAGGACTGATTACCCCAGGGGTCTACCGACTCTGGTCTGGACTGCACTGCCCCTGTTATTTAGGCCTCAGTCGGGCAGAGAAGACAAAGGTAGATGGGAGACTTGGATTTCTCAATGATTTAGGCTTTGGCAAGGCCCAGGGGGCAGGGGTCAATGTCAATCACCCCGTCATTTCCACAGCCTCCTGAGTCTCTTCCCTTAGGGCATTCCCACGCGATCACATCTGTCTTAGGTTCATTCTCTTTCCTAGAGAATTGTTACCTGTCATTGACTGCCGATCATGCAAAGGGATCCAGGCATTAGAACAGGCAGCTTTCATGCCAGGGAAATAAGTTTTTGTCTCCTTAGTGTCTCCTGGTTCAGAGGCTTCTTACTCAGCCATACTCACAGGTGGTTACAGATTCCTAAGACCAGGCAGGGCGGCCCTCAACAGAAATTATATTATCTATATATGGGATGACTTGAGGTCATTATTCCCATACTTTAACTGCTCTGCTTGTATATTTAGAATAGAAAAACAGTAGCAGATACGGAGAAAACTAAACAAATGAAAAAATTAAATATAATGCCAGAAAAAATCACTATTCTATATGAAGATAAAAATAAATATATTTCTTGTATTGATAATAAGCCATATGTATATATCAAAATAAAATAAGCACCATGTATTGGGCACACTTATGAAATGACTAAATTGAATTAATGGGTGATGGTAAAAAGTACTTGATATAAGAGGATTAAACCATTGCTTACAAAAAAGGAAATAAATAGGTCATGTCTAAATTTGATAGATTTAGGAACTTTACAAATACATTTTTTAAATATTATTTTATCAAAATACCTAGAAAAAATGAATGAAACATTTGAAAATGGTTGTCTCTGAGATGAAGGTATAGGTTGTATAAGAATAGAAGAGTGTGATCTTAGTTTTCATTAAAAGTCTTTTAGTTTTATTTGATTTCTCAACTATGTACATTTGTGCTATTGAAAGAAATAAAAATTAATTTCAAATAAAATGAAGAAAAATGTAGCTACTTAGTGTGTGGGAAGAGTAGAAACAGGATTCATTGGTATAGGTGTGTGATGTTGGGAAATTATTCTTAGTTGAGATAATATTTAATTTGGTTCTCACAGTGAATTCCAGCATTTACTTGATAGCAGAAGAGAAATAATGTCAATTCACCAGAGAAAATATTATGTGAGCTGGTCTCTACCATACAAATAAGTAATTGTATTGAGTTATGGATACAGCTGAATTATGAACATAATTTTGTGTTCAATTATCTCTGACATTTCCAAACTACTTACATAACACCTCAATCTATACACAATGAAATGCATAAAGATGACAAATTTAATCCATTGTATTCTTGCCTCTTGTGCTCACACAGATTTGTTAATATCTTTGCTTTTCTGACATTCTAGTAATTTAACTTTTATTGTTCAAGACATAACAAAAGGAATAAAAAATGAATTACACGTGACCATGACTGAGTAGCTCAGTTGTTAGAGCATCATCCAGATACTCCAAGGTTAGGGTTGAATTCCTGGTCAGGGCACATACAAGAATCAACCAGTGAATGCAAAAATAAGTGGAACAACAAATCAGTTTCTCTCTTTCCCCCTTTCCTCTCTCTTTCTCTAAAATCAATCAATCAATCAATCAATCAATCAATAACATGTGAATTGCCATAAAGAACTTTCACATTCTTGTATGGACAGCAAGTTTTTAATACACTCAAACATATTTCTTATTAGCAGATGCTGACATTACAAAATAACAAGTAATTGAGCACAGTTGGTGTGTTTGCCATACTAAAAATACTTAAAAGAGAACTAGCACTTAGCAAAAGGAACAGATTTCTTTTTCAGTTAAGATTCTTTGGCTTTAAATATTCCAGATTTGTTTCTTACTTAATGCCTTTTTGCAAAGGGCATGTTCTGAGCCAGTATAAAAATTATAATATACTAAATAGTAATGATATATATCAAAGTGATTTGTAAAGGAATGATGCTACCTAGCTTAAGAGAAAATGATAGCTAATATTGGCATTATGTATAAATTACATTTACATATTCTATCATTTGTTTTAAATTTTTACTTTAGTGATATCATTATTACATTAATTTCTGTTAGTCATTGAGTAAATTGAGCTTAAACTTGCTGTAGTGATAGTGTAGTATTTACAATAATTACAATGAATGAGACCTGTAGCAGAATACAGTGGTGTCTACATTATCCTATTTATGTGTGTGTCTAACTACTTAATCAAATTTTAAAAGTACTCTTTAATTTTTTACCTAAGAGATACATAATGGTTTCAAATTAGCATTTTATATAACATAATAATGTCAACTTAATTTTTTAAATATAACACTAAGTCATCTACACCATGTTCACAGCATTGATTAAAAATGTTAACAAATATGCTTGAAGTATTTTTTCTCTCTTTATAAAAGAAGAGAAAAGGCACACAACATCTCAAATTTCTAGTCTGTGATCAATTTTTTATGTTTAATTGAGAAAGAACTTGAATTGTTTATCCCCCAAAGGCATCCCTTCCACAGGAAGGTTTTTGCATTGATTTCAAAGTTGGAACCACAGGAGTGCATATGAACATTAAAATGGATGAAAAACAGATTCAAATTTTTGAATGAGCATAGCAAATTGAAAGGCAGCTAGTAGATATAGTCAGTAGATCAGTCAGGATGACAGACCATTTGAGTTTCTACTGTATTAAAGTACAATGTAAAAGATGAACAAAATTTTTGCCATGGATATGGAAAATTTCAGATGGCAGAAATACACATTCACAAGAGGGGAAAGAAAGAGCACTTGACGTCTTACACTAAAATATTGCTATGACTTAATGATGTAGGGGATTACTCTACTCTTGGAATCTCATGCTAAGTCTCAGGATTCACAGGAATCTTTTTTTGACTTAATAGTTCTTAATAATTCCCACAGAGAATTTTTTTAAATTAAAGACCCTAGAAGATTTAGGTAACTCTGGTATTCTCCTCCTGAGTATGTATTACTTTTTGAAAAGAGTGTAATTCATATACATATCTTGAGAGGCAAAAGGACAGCATGGGATATTTATTTTGAGGACCTTTATTATTATTCTTATACATTCTAAATTATCTTAAACTATAAGGTAGAGCATTACTGATCAACTTTTTTATTAAATGTTTATTGAACATGTTAAAGAGTTTCAGGAGGAATAAACTTTGTCTGCCTTTTTCAATAGTTTTGGCTGGTCTAATAAATTAAATCAATGTGAAATGGGTTAATAAGAGAAAATAACCAAATTTAATTATACACATATATACGTGGGAAACCCACATACGTAAGAGATTCTGAGGAAGAAAATGAAAATGAAGTATTTATGTCATCCTAAATCTAGGAATGAGGTAAATAAAGTACCTGAGGCTTCAGAGAGGAAGTGAATTCAGTTGCAGGATGATAAGAAGAGCAGATATTCAGTCATTAGACGCTTGCCCTATTATATAGATAGGTCATAAAAAGTTATTTCTGGAAATAACTCATTATGGGCAAGGCCTGCAATTAAAAATTTTTAAAAGAGAGGTAAATATTTCTATTTAGCAGGATCTTGATTGTCTTGAAATCAAAATAATTCACATGCCAAGGTGGTGGGATAAGATATGTGGCAAAATGACTATAACTGATAAGAACTACAAGGACTACACAGAGATAGTAAGACCAACCCCCAACAGATTTATGGCTTAGAACTGACAGAAGATCAGCTCAATCCAATGTGGTGACGAATTTCATGTTGCAGTAACCCCTAGACTCATTATGTATTCATTGTAATACATTAGCATACTAAATGATACAATCTGAACCACCATGACTGGGAGCAGAAAGTCCGTATAAAAACAATGTGACCCACAGAGCTATATCAAGAAGTTTCTGCCATATTTCTAGAAAAAATCCTGAACATTCCTTTCCCTTACTGAATGCCCTATCCACCAATTAAATGAGCTTCAATAAAAGTATCCCACTAGGAAAGGGCTGCTCTATCTGTGGAGTAGCCACTCCAGTAGTTCACTGCTTCACTAGTGAACTCTCTTTCATTTTAAAGTCTATGCTGGCTTATTTTTAAAAAGATTTTATTTATTTATTTTCAGATAGAGGGGAAGGGAGGGAGAAAGAGAGGGAGAGAAACATCAATGCGTGGTTGTGTCTCATGTGCCCCCTACAGGGGGTTTAGCCTGCAAGCCAGGCATGTGCCCTGACTAGGAATCAAACCAGCAGCCCCTTGGTTCACAGGCAGGCACTCAATCCACTGAGCCACACCAGTCAGGGCTATTATTTTTAGAGAGGGGAATGAAGGCATAAAGAGAGGGAGAAAAACATCAATGTATGAGAGAAACACAGATTGGTTGCCTCTCACATGCCCCCAACTGGGGACCTGGCCCACAACCCAGGTCCCTGACTGGGAATCAAACCAGTGACCTTTTGGTTTGCAGATGGTGCTCAATCCACTGAGCAACACCACCAACCAGGGCTGTGTTTTAATTCTTTTCTGCACTAAGGCACAAACCCACAGTGAGTCTCAGATATTCCAGTCCCTGAACCCCTGGAATGCTTTCATCAATGGAATATCATTGGAAGATCTGCTCTGAACTCCTTCAGTAGTAAACTAGTTGTAGCAGAAGAATAATCAATGGAAAATTTTGATTCAATGAAGTTTGTAGTTATTATATTACTAGAGAACAGAAAAGGTGCCATTAAGAGAAACAAAATTTTTAAAATGTCCAAAATGTTTGCAAATAGGACTGGATAAATTCTTAAACTATAAGAAAGAAACCTGTAGATGAAAACACCAGGATTAAGTGAAGGATCTCACCCATGAGAGTTCCAGAAAGCTCCAAGTTCAATATCAACAAATGCAAATTGCTGAAATGAAATTATTTAACTTCATGAAGGGACTCTATTCTGAACAGTTGTTGTCCTTCTCCTCCTTACACCATAGAAACCAAAACACTAGTTTTGAGGTACAGATATAGAGAATATGGATAATCTCCTTCTAACAGAAGTTCTCAACCATATTGGCACACTAGGATAAGACTCAGGAAGGCTTTACAAAGTACTAGTTCTCAGGCTGCACTCCCCAGATATTCTGATTCAAATGGTCTTTGCAAGACCCATAAGTCAGTATTTTTAAATAAAATTTCCCAGAGAGAAGCATTAAGAATGAAACAAAGCAGATGTTAGAACTCCATCCTCGGGTTCTGGCTCTGAAAAAATACAGAGGGAAGACAAATACAAGCAACAATTGGAGAGCTGGTGCTAGCTTAGTGGGGTGGGGAGGTTAGGGGGTGGAGGGATTGAGTAAAAAGGAAGAAGGACTCATGGGCATGGACAACAGTGTGGTGATTGCTGGAGGGAGTGAGTATAAGAAGACTAAATGTTAATGGAAAAAATACAAAAACATTAAATTAAAAAAAGAAAAAACCCTTCACGATGGTAGAAGAAGTGAGCCATAGAATAAGGGAGCCAGCTGGGCTCTGTGTACTACGGAAACAAGTTACAGAGGCAAAATGACTCTTGGATCTTTGGGGGGAAATAAGGCAAAGGGAATGTGCCAGGGGGAAGGAGAAGTGCAAAGGCCCAGGCTTGCTTGCTTTTGGAAAAGAAGTGAAAGAGAGAAGGAGAGAAAGAAGGAGGGAGTAGGGAGGAATGAAGGGAGAGAAGGAGAAGGAGAAAGAGAAAGAGAAAGATACTTCATCTTAAGAGATTTTATCTGGAGGTCTCAGGGGAGGATCTTAATAGAATATTCATCGGCTTTCTAGGTGTTGTGGTTTCCACTGATTGGTCAGCACCAGGGCAGGGGATCATTAGTCATTGAACCTGCTCCTTATGTCAGCCATGGTATTGCCTAGCTTGGCCTTGCTGCTTTTCTGGGCTTGGAGCTGAAACACAACTGAGGCTTAGATGTTCTCTCCAGGTTGACCAAAACTCTGTCTCTGTGGTCAACAGACTTGAAGTGGTGTTCCTAAAATTATTAGATGTTGGTAAGAACCTCATTATCTCAATCTCTTAATACTTAAGGGAGTGGTCATGAAAGGCTATTATGGGAGTCCTATGAGGCTATTCTCTGCATCTATCACATGACTACTAATGTACCAGGGGAGGAAATGTCACCCTGGGGACAAGGTCCTACAATACTTGTTTTCCCAGTTTTGTGCATTAATAGATACACCAGGTGAAAGCCCTGGTGTATTTCTGCCCTGGTGATCTTCTGCACCTGTCTTTTTCTTACTCTGCTCATGTCTGTCTAACTGCCTACTAAATAAATGTTAAGGGTGAGTGAAAAAATGAATGAGAATCAGAGTGCTTTTGGGAAAAATATCAATAACTAGACAGTTATATGTAATTGAAAAATATGTAAATAGTTATGAAGAAAAAATATGAATGACCCCAGAGTTTTATACAATTGAATTATCAATAAAATGTAAAGAAAATATGCTTTGAAATATTCATGTGCACTTTACTACTACCAAAGCAAGCTATATGACATTGTGACTCAAACCCATGCTATAGGCAAAAAGAAATCTGAGAAATACAGCACAGATCATAAAAAGTAGCATTTGGGTATAACACTGACATAGTAGATAAATCTGATTTACTTAAAGAAACCAGTAGATCTTAATGTTAAAAGATTATAACTGCTGCAGGAAATTTTATAAAGATTATATTTTCTCTATTTGATCTCTATTACTAGTGGATTAATAGTGAAAAATTTTATGAATAAACTTTGAATGTTATTCATTGCTTTCAGTTCTTTAATTAAATGATGACATACATTTTCAACTTTTAAATTTTTTATTTATTGATTTTAGAGACAGAGGAAGGGAGAGAGAGAAAAACCTTTGTTGTGTCACTTACTTATACACTCATTGGTTGACTCCTGTATGTGACCTGACCAGGGATTAAACCCATAACCTTGGCGTATTGAGAAGACCCATTAACCAACTGAACTACCTGGCCAGGGCAGAGTCATGCATTTTTAATAAAATTTCCAAATACAATATAATTGCTAATTATGGTGATATAATAAAAGATATATTTGGTTTTTGTCCCTAGTTATCTCTACAGAGTTCCGAAAGCCCTTAGAGTTTTTTGAGTGATGGGAATGTGTCCTTTGTTACTCATAAGAAGACCCATTTGAGCACCCTTGACTTTAAGCAAATGAGGTAACCGGGTGGGGTCCTTAGGTAACTTCAGGGTGGCTCTGGTCACTAGAGAGACCAAGTGATCAAAGGGCTGAATCATTCAGGGCCACCCACCAACCTCTAAGAAGAGAGAAAAGAGGGCCTGATGATTATGCTATATACATTGTTAATTCAATTTATTGGAGTGACATTGGTTAATAAGGTTATATAAGATTCAAGTGTCCATTTCTATGATACAAAATCTGTGCATTTCATAGTGTGCCCACCAACCAAAATCAAGTCTTTTTCCATTACCATATATTTGACCCCCTTTACTCATAAGGACCCCTTACCCCCTTCCCTCTGGTAACTAGCATACAGTTGTCCATGCTTATGAGTTTTTGTTTGTGTGTCATGTTTGTTTGTCTGTTGCTTTCAGTTTTGTATTGCACATATGAGTGAAATCATGTGGTTCTTAACTTTTTCTGTCTGACATATCACTTAGCATGATATTCTCAAGGTCCATTCACAATGTTGCAAATGGCAGCATTTCATCTTTTCTTATGGCTGAGTGGTATTCCATTTTATATATGTACATCTTCTTATCCAGTCATCTATGGAAGGATGCTTGGGTTGTTTCTATGACTTGGCCACTGTGAATCATCCTGCAATGAACATAGGGATGCATATATCATTGCAAGTAAATGTTTTCAAGTTTTTTAGGTAGATACCCAGAATAGGGTTTTCTAGGTCAAGTGGTACCTCTAGTCTCAATTTTTAAAGGAATCTCCATACTGTTTTCCATTGTGGCTGTACAAGTTTACATTCCCACCAGCAGTGAATAAGAGTTTCTTTTTCTCCATAATGTCTCCAACACTTGTTATTTTTAGTCTTATTGATAATAGCTATTCTAACAGGTGGGAGGTGGTATCTCATTGTACTTTTGGTTTGCACCTCCTTAATATTAAAATAATAATTCCCTAATAGCTATTGAAGTTGAGCATCTTTTCATATATCTGTTGGCATTTGTATGTTTTCTTGGGAAAAGTGTCTGTTCAGGTTCTCTGCTCATTTGTTAATTGGGTTGTTTGTTTGGTATTGTGTTGTTTGAATTATTTATGTATTTTGCATATTAACTCATTGTCAGAGCTATTGTTTGCAAATATCTTCTCCCATTCAGTTAATTGCCTTTTTGTTTTGTTGCCAGTGTCTTTTCCTGTGCAGAAGCTTTTAAGTTTGATACAGTCCTATTTATTTATTTTTGCCTTTACTTCCCTTGTCTTTGGTATCAAATTCATAAAATCTTCTCTAAGATGAAGATCCATAAGTTTAATACCTATGCTTTCTCCTATGTACTTTATTGTTTCAGGTCTTATATGAACAATAAGACTGATGGAGGTTCCAAGCAGATGAACACACTCACACGGTGGCAGGGTGGTGCACCCCAACTCCATGGGCAGAGAAGCTTTGAAGCTCAGGAACTCTCCAGACCTTGTCCCACAAACTTCTTTAGCAGGCTTTTCATTTGTACCATTTATAATAAGCTAGCAAATTGGAATAAAGTGTCTTTCTGAATTCTGTGAACCATTCCAGCAAATAAACTTTAGGAGGAAATTGTGGGAACCCTAATTTATAGTAGATTTATGGCAGTAGTTCAGTCAGAAGTATGAGCGCCATAGCTGTGACTGACATCTGAGTGGAAAGCAGTATGTGGGAATGAGCCCTTACATTTTGGGGTCTGCACTAACTCCAGGTAATTGGTGTCAGAATTAAACTGAATTTTGAATATCCAGTTGGTGTCAGAAGAAGAAAATTGGTTACTGGTTTTGAAACAATTACCTCAAATATTTTAAAGTAAAGAAAATTGCAACATTAAAAGGAGAGTAGAGTATTATTAAAAAAACATACTAATAGCATCCAATTTTATCTGAGAGTTAACACATATTGATTAAAATTGACTTATCATAGCATATGGGTATAATTACAGTATTTAAAATGATAAGAAAACTACCATAAGAAAACAAAATATAAAAATAATCATAACCTGAATTTGTTGTGGAGAAAGTAGTAAAAGATGGTGCATCTATATTCAGTTTTCATGGGGGAACCAATAGATATAAAAATTGAAACAATAAATAAACATATAACATTTAAAGTTATATAGACAGCTATCAGAATAACAAAAGCAAAAACTATTTTTTGGTGGTATTAGAAGTAATAACCGCTATGAAGTTGTATCATCAGAGTTTATTTTGTTCAACATTCTTATGTTGTATTACTTTTTGCATGTATTACTTTTGTAATATAAACATTTAATTTAAAATATCCTATGGACAGCAAAAGAAAGCACCGTTATCTATAATAATAGAAAACCTCCAGAGAAACATCTAATTTTTAATATTTTATCATCCTGCTTCATAAAAATCCACATGTTTAAAATATATATATAGCCCTTTGTGTGCTTTTAAAATCCATTACATTTGCCCTGGCTGGTGTGGTTCAGTGGATTGAACATCAGTCTGTGAACTGAAAGGTCACTGGTTTGATTCCCAGTCAGGACACATGCCCAGGTTGTGGACCAAGTCCCCAGGTCGGGGTGTGGAGAGGCAACGTGTCGAGTCTCTCCCTCCCCCACTCTCTAAAAACGAATAAAATTCAATTACATTTATATATGCAGTACATTTTATACCTATTACATATTATAGAACTTGTTTACTTATTGTTAAATTAATAACTATGTATTTCAAGTTTACAGATAGACATTTTTATCTCCTTCTTTCAAATATGTCAGGACAGATAAATTTTATTAAAAACATTCAGATTGTTACAACTCATCCACAGAAATGTTTTCTTTGAACTATACAATTAATTGTTCATAGAATACTGTGTAATATAATGCTATCAATTATTGAATTATTTTTATATTTTATTCCTATAAATTTAAAGAGGTTTTTAGTGAATGTCTTAAAAATGTAGTTTTAAGGAAGTTATACAGTGTATAATTAAGTTAATCAAGGGCCATCAGTGTGGAACAGTGAGTTTCTGAATGAGAGCTTTAAAACCTACTTAAAACTTTGTTAATTTTGATTTATAATGAATCTGTAGCACTCTGTAGCATGTATAATGAATCTACAGTGTAGAGTAGCCAAAGCTCTCACTGTCATGAATAAAATATGAAAAAATTAGGGAAATAAGGTTAGAGAGCACTCGGACAAGCACAAAGTGTTTCCATTTATATTTGCATGCACATCCATGCTAGAACTTGTCTTTGTGAATTGTTTTTCTGTCTCTGTAGGCACCTGCATCCAGCATGAAGTTTTTCTTTCATGAGCTCTAATGGGCAGTGGAGGAGAATTCACTGCAGTACAGATTTATAGGGTGGTCTCACTTGGATTCAGAAGTTGCTCTTCTACAAAAAAATCTTTGTTTCCAAAACAGACTCTTGGGGAATATAAGAACAATGTGTTTGAAGGGGAAAAAAGGAAAATAAATAAATAAATAAACTAATTAAACACATAAATGATAGGAATTTACTTAGGTTGTTTAATTATATGAGGGAGGACCCAAGAGAGAAAAAAATAGAATTATCTTCTGGAGGGCAGGCCCCTTTTAGTACAGGCTTGCCCTACTAGGTGAGTGTTCTAGGAACCCATCTGTATCAGTGTATCAGCTTGCATTGTTGTGAGAGGCTGTGTTCAGCTTCAGTGAATTTTTTTGAAGACTCTTTCAATGTGTTTGCCCATTTCATGATGGGTGATTTACGAGCACACCTGCCCCACCATGCCAAGTGTTCATTGGTTTTCAATAAGAAATGGTATGTACTTCATGCCCCACCCTCTCTATTCACCTGATCTTGTCCTGAGCAGCTTTCCCCACCCCAGGATGAAAAAAAAATCCTCAAAGGTAAACATTTTACTGATGTGGAAGAGGTGAAACAAAAAATGGCAGAAGCACTAAAAGGCATCAATATTGACAAGTTCAAAAGCCATTTTGAGCAATGGAAAAATATCTTGATGGGTGTATTGTATTAAATGGAGAGCACTTCGAAGGTGAATTAAGTTTCAACATGTAAGAATAAACACACAGTTTTTTATCAATAAATTCTGTTTTTTGTGCCCTCCTTGTACCTCAGTTTAAACCAATGGTAGTAGTTCATTAGTCTAGGAAGTTTATGTGTTTACAATTTTTTTTGTAATCTATAGTTTTCTTAGGTAAATTCCAGAAGTCTTACAGAATCCCTTTGCAAGTTCATCAATATCCCTTTAACCTATAATTCAAATATGCTGCTCACTTCCTCCATTCTGCTCCTTAAATGCATCACTTCACTTTGCTCTTTTTCTCTTTTGCATGAGTTCATGTTGACCAAGCCCTCTATGACCTGCTATTTTTACTGCTGTTCTTTTCCTTTCTGTGCAAATAGCTCTTTCTGCCCAGCCTTATTTGTGCTACCATCATTTCCTAGGGCTACATTATCTCTTCAAATCCACGTTTTAAATTTTATTCCTGGCTCCTGACTCCTCTTGGAAGATTTCATTTACTTCCCATATAGAACCTTGTATGTGAAGGGCTGCTGGTCAGCAGCTGTTCACAAGATCTCACTGCCATTATAGAATGTAACATAAACACTCTCTTAATGGTGTTTCCTGGCATCCCCCTGTAAAGGGTTCACTAACAAAACTAAGAAGTAATCAAATGTTTGACCCCCAGGAGGGCAATAAAACCTTCAGAGTTTTTATGTCCACTGTTTTGGGCTATATCTCCATGTGGAATCTGGTTTAGAAGATATGACAAGTTATATTTTCTCTCTTAGTACTTAGTTTTCTCATTTTCAAAAATAGGAGTAATAGTGCTTACTTGTATAATTTATTTAAAGGATCAAATGAAACCAACACATTAAAAACTCTTAGAACATTTCCATTGTACAAAAGGTACCATTAAGGATCTTGGAAGTCGTTGCCAAATACGGTAAGTATTTGCCAAAGGACGTTTTTATTTTTTTCTGTTGTTCAATGCTGAAAAGGGAATTTAGGAGTAGCTAAAGAATCTGTGAGGGCCTGGCTGGTGTAGTTCAGTGGACTGAGTGTGGGCCTGTGAACCAAAACTGCCGGTTCAATCCCCAGTCAGGGCACATGCCTGGGCTGTGGGCCAGGTCCCCAGTATGGGGTGCACTAGAGGCAACCACACATTGATGTTTCACTCCCCATTTTTCTCCTTCCTTTCCCCTCTCTCTAAAAATAAATAAATAAATAAAATCTTAAAAAATAAAAAAATCTGTAGATGCTTTCTTAGTTCATTTTAATCAAAGCTATGGTATACTGTTAGTTGTATCTGCTATGTTATACTTTACATTTTAGAAAAATAAAAATGATAAAATTGTAATCAGTTCCAAATATCTTACTGATGCTTGCTCAAGTGTGGCTGAAATGGTGTGATCTAAATGCAGGGTTTGCAGGGCAGCCCACCACCAAAACACCACAAACACACGTGCAGATTTTTCCTTTTGAGTTATAATATAGTTAAATCAACAAAGTAGTTTTTAACACAGCTGCATGTCTTTCACTGCAATATAGTGTGGGTTTTTTACCACATGTCAATCAACAGACAAAGCCCAGGAGGTGGAGAAATAGAATTGTATTATTTTAAGGTTTTTATGCCATGTAAAGTGAAAACTGTGGTAAATAGTTAAATCTGAAAACCACCAAATTGTCCTTCAGCAGGTAAAGCAATAAATATACTGTACTATATTCATACAATGAATACTATTCAGCAAAAAATCCCACAATTACTACACCAAGATATGATTGAATCCAAAATATCTATACTGACAAAGAAACCAGTCCCAAAAGAGAGTATATCGTAAGATTTCATTTTTACTTCATTTACACAAAATTATAGCCAATGTAAATTAATCAATAATGATAGAAAAAAGACCATTGGTTGCTGATGATGGGGTGGGGCGATGCTATGGGTAGGAGGAGGAAAGAACTATAATGGAGTATAAATAAACTTTTGCTTTGGTATGAACATGAGCATTAACTTGTTTGTGTTAATGGTTTTGAGGGTGTACTGTAGTTCCCCTTCTCCTATCCTCAGTTTCACTTTCTGAGATTTTGGTTACCTACAGTCAAATGCAGTTCAAAAATATTAAATAAAAAAATCCAGAAACAAACAATTCATAAGTTTAAAATTGCATGCAGTTCTGAGTAGAGTGATGAAGATCTAGTCATCTGGCTTCATCCCACCCAGGACATGAATGCTCCCTTTGTCCAGCATATAGCTGTATACACCACCTGCTCATTGGTCACTTAGTAGCTATTTTTTTGGTTATCAGATCAGCTATTGAGGTATTGCAGTGCTTGTATTCAGGCAAGATTTATTTTAGTTAATAATAGCCCAATAAGAACACAAGAATAATGATGTTGGCAATTTGGATAAGCCAAAAAGAAGTTTTAAAGTTCTCCTTTTAAGTGACATATTTTAGATGAATCATGGTCCAAAGATTATATATACATAATCACTGTAAATATAAAAGGTATAATGGAAAAACCATTTGTTTTTTTATTCAAACAAAGAAATGAACAAAAGAGGCAAAAAGATTCACGGACATGGACAACAGTGAGGTGATCGCAGCATTATAAGGGGATTAAATGCTAATGGAAAAGCCATAATAAAAAATAATAAATTTCACTGAAGTAAAAAACAACATATTGCTATTGATATTTTACTTTGTGTTCATACAGAATTTTTATATTCCTGGATATTAACAAATATATAAGACAGATATGTGTTCCGTTTTTCATTTCTTGAAAATAAATACAGAAAATGGTAGTAACACACTTATGTATTAGATTTATTTCTGAAGCATCCAATAGTACTAATTTAGAAAAGACAATTTTATTTTAAAGTATTTTATTACAGATTTTTATTTAATTTTAGTTTTTGATGACATTACCTGTGTTTCAATGAAACTTTATTTACAAAATCCAGCTAACATTGGATTTGGACTGCAGACCAGTAGTCTTGTCTTCCTCTGGTTTAATCCATGCATGCAGATCATCTGGGAACTTTTAAAATGTTTATTGTTCAGTAGATCTGAGGTGGAGGAGGGATTCTGTATTTTTTAAAATTATATTTTATTGATTATGCTATTACAGTTGTCCCCATTTTCCCCCCTTTGCCCTCCTCCACATAGCAACCCCACTCCTTCAGGCAATCCCCACACCATTGTTCGTATCCATGGGTCATGCATATAACTTCTTTGGCTACTCCATTTCCTTTACTGTAGTTTATATCCCCATGGATATTCTGTAACTACCTATTTGTACTTCTTAATCCCGACACCTCTTAACCCATTCCCCCATACCCTGTTCCCATCTGGTAACCATCAAAATGCTCTTGATATCCATGATTCTGTATCTGTTCTTGTTTGCTAAGTTTGTTTTTGAGATTCAATTGCTGATAGATAGGTATTTTTGCCATTTTATTGTTCATACTTTTGATCTTCTTTTTCTTAAATAAGTCCCCTTAACATTTTATATAATAATGGTTTGGTGATGATAAACTTCTTTAGTTTTTTCTTGTCTGGGAATTTCTTTACCTGCCCCTCAATTCTAAATGATAGCTTTGCTGGATAGAGCAATTTTGGCTGTAGGTCTCTGCTTTTCATGACTGAATATTTCTTGCCAATCTCTTTTAGCCTGCAAAGTTTCATTTGATAAATATACTAACAGTCTTATGGAAATTCTCCTGTAGGTAAATGATTGTTTTTCTCTTGCTGCTTTTAGGATTCTCTCTTTATCTTTAACCTTTCACACTTCAATTATGATATGTATTGGAGTGGGGCTCCTTTAGGTCCATCTTGTTTGGGGTTCTCAGTGCTTCCTGGACTTGCATGTCTATTTCCTCCACCAAATTAGGGAAGTTTTCTTTCATTAATTTTTCAAACAGATTTCCAATTTCTTGCTCTTCCTCTTCTCCTTCTGGAACCTCTATATTTATGTGCTGGTATGTTTGAAGTTTTCCCACAAACTGCTTACATTATCCTTCTTTTTCTGGGTTCTTTTTTTTTTCTTGTTTTTCTGATCATTTTTTTTTACTTTTTTTATTGTTGTTCAAGTACCTTTGTCTTCATTTTTCTCCCAGTACTCCCCCTCATCCCAGCCATCCCCACCTCCCACCCTCACTCCTACCCTCCTTTGGTTTTGTCCATGTGTCCTTTATACACTGATTGGTTGTTTTTTGCTTCTTTATATTCCAAATCATTGATCTGATTGTTAGCTTCATCCACTCAACTGTTGTTTCCCTGTAAATTGTTCTTTATTTTAATTAGTGTATTCTTCATTTCTTATTGGTTCTTTTTTATGCTGTTGAGGTTCTCACTAAGTTTCTTGAGCATTCTTATAACCAATGTTTTGAACTCTGCATCTGATAGATTACTTATCTTTACTTTGGTTAGGTCTTTTTCTGGAGTTTTTATCTGTTCTTTCATTTGTGCCATGTTTCTTTGTTTCTTCATTTTGACAGCCTCCCTGTGTTTTCTTCTATGTATTAGGTAGAGCTGCTCTGACTCCTTGTCTTGGTATCATGGCCCAATGTAGTAGGTGTCCTGAAGGGTCCAATGGCAGAGCCTCTGCTATCCCCCAAACTGGGTGCTCAAGGTGTGGTCTTCTTTTGGGCTGAGTACACCCTCCTCTTATAGTTGAGCCTTGGTTGCTATTGGAAGGTCAATGGAGGGATTTACCCAGGTCAATGAGTTGCAAATATTGGTTATGACCCCTGACCACAAACTTCCACCCTTCGTAGAGGATCAGTTGGGCAGGGTCTGGGTGGTGGTACTCCAGTGAGGTCTGTACCTCTCCACTGGGTGCACAGTCCCTGAGGTTTCCCAGGTGGTGTAGGCCAAGGTCAGCCCCCACCTATGTTTTGCTCTGGGCCACCCAGTCTGAGCTATAAATCAATCTGTGATGACTGCTACTTGTACTGAGCTTGAAGATGGCCAGGCAAAAGCCAAGCTTCAAATCCAGGCTGACTGCTTCTAGTGCCTTTCCTGAGGCC
This sequence comes from Tonatia bakeri, assembly GCA_004024845.1. NCBI lineage: Eukaryota > Metazoa > Chordata > Mammalia > Chiroptera > Phyllostomidae > Tonatia > Tonatia bakeri. The sequence goes on along the minus strand of PVIA01002901.1, from coordinate 95,149 downwards.
ACTTAGCAAGTGGTATAGGGGCTGAGGGCGCACTGAGGCCAGCTATTGCTTGTTTGAAAAGATTTGGGACGTTGTGAAGCATGAGCCAAAACTAGCCATTTATATGAAAAAAACACTGTTAACAGCCACAGTTTGGGTAGGATGGAGCCTCAAGGGGCTTCCAGGGAGAGGCAAACAGTATTAACCAGGTTTATGGAGTCCCAGTTATGGCACCTGCCCACTAGCTCTGTGGCTCTGCCTGCCTTTCTGTCTAAGAGAAAGCTGTCCCCCAGCTTTTGTCTTGATGTTAGACACTTCAGTTCCTTTCTTTATGCCACTCGTGCCTTTCAAGCTGCTATCCTGCTGCTGGAGCTCAGAGGGAGTGAGTCTGAGTAAGTCTATCTATGAGTTCTTTAAGGGGAACTTCTTGGGACTCCAGAACTTCTTCCATCAAGTTAATCCCTGCTGTTTTTTGCAGCCAGAAATTGTGGGGACTTTCCTTCCTAGCACTGGAACCCTGGGCTGGGGGGCCTGCTGTGGAGTTTGAACTCCTCACTCCTGAGATATCCCTCCTGAATTTTTATCCACCACAGGTGGACGTTAAACCAACCCATTGCATGTCTCTGCTCCTCCTACAAGTCTAGATGGATGCAGTTTCTTTAATTCTGTAGTTGTCAGACTTCTATTCCATTCAATTTCTAACAGTTCTGAGTGATGGTTCTTCTATAACTTAGTTGCAATTTTGATTAGTTGTGTGAGGAGGTGAACCTATGCTACCATCTTAACCAGAAGTATTATTACAGATTTTTAATTTTATCCAGTTAGTATAGTACAATTATCTTGTGGTGATTAAAATTAATTTTATCCTGTTTATTTCCAAGAGCACTTAAAATTCTAAATTGCTAAATTATATAAATTACTTTTTTAATAAAAATGAATCACTTTCTTATTACCAATCTGATAAAAGAGCTATTGTTCATCATTGCTACATGAAGTATGATAATGGAATTCTCTAAAATACTTCACTGATTTAAAGTGATGCTTTCACTTTTTGCAAAATTAAAATTAAATCCAAAAAATTTAACCACATTCTCAATAAGTTATATTTCTACACATCCAGCTTTACTACATTAGAATACCTTTTTATGTTTGATTATTTAATTTAGTATATCACAGATTCTTCAAAAGGTAATTATGACTAAGAATGATGTGGTAAGAGAATTTTAGTATATTATCAATTTAAATTAAAAAAAAACCCACTTCAGCTCTTGGAAATATTTTTAAAGGCAAGAAATCATTAATGATTTTTGTTTTACTTTTATTTCTCTAAAACTTCTATTGTATGAAAATAATAAGGAAGATACATTTGCCAATATTTAATATTCCCGTAAATCATGAGAGCAGCAAAATATCTTTTCTCAAAAAGTAATTTCCAGCTTGTCTCTATATCACTCATGTTGAAGTATAAGATCAATAGTATGTTTTTCTTATTTAAGACAGAAAAATGATAGGATTCAGAAATTAAATTTGTGGAAATGTGTTAATTATAGAATAAGGGAAAACAAAGGAGGGAGAATCTTGAAGTTATTTTAACTTATTCATTTATTCATTTCACAATTACATATTAATGTTAGATGAATGCTGTGCTAGTTGCCGATGATACAAATGTAAAATAAAGCACGGCCATTGGCTTTGTAGAACTTTTGTAACATACATGAAGGATTTGTGTAAAATACATTTCCCAGTTATAATATACATAGTATATATATATTATATATATATAGATGCATTATCTGGGAGTACATGATTACACTGTTTTAGTTGAGCAAGAAGAGAAATAATAGAAAGTCATTTTTCTTTTTTGCCTAGAGACAGTAACTTTGATTTATTGAAATCTTAGAGTACACTAGTAATTTCAAGAAAACTTAGCAACAATCAGTAGGTATCAAATTATTTAAATAGATTATAAAGGTGGAATTCTGCCACTAAGTCCCACTCCCTCTAAAACACAAGCACACACACACACTCCTGCCTCCATTTTGCCATATCAGGCCAATTTTTAGATATATGCATCAAAGGTACCCTCTCTCAGGAAAAAAAACAGAAGTTCAAAGTTCAGCATTCCTCTAGTCTCAGTTCAGCATCTCCGTCATCTCCCATTAATCCGTGCTTGGCTGGGCAGGTACCACACTTCCCCAGCATCATCAGCCATGTTGCCTTGTTTTCCAGCTCTTAATCCAAAACCGGGGGGCACCTCCTCATGGCGGGCCAGTGGGGGTCCTTCTGTATCCTTTGAACCCACATGGCCAAGAGATTGAATGGCTGCCACGCCTAGTTTGAATCCTGGCCTGGAGTTTCCTGAATAACCCCTTTTCCGACTGCTCCTACAATGGGGTACATCTGCGCATTCCCCGTATCTTTTGCCATTCTCTGGCTGTCATTGTTAGTCAGGGTAGGCGTGGCCCTGTGGCACAGAGCAGACTGCCTCCAAGCTCTCATACAGGTGTAGCAAGCACCGTGACAGCACAGGTTAAAGTAACATCCATCTCGCTGGCAGCACAGCAATTTAACATAACTGTAATGCATAGATATGCAAAATAACTCTCAATGGTCATGCTCTGCTTTCCCCATTCCCCAAGTCCTGTTAGTTGAGGTTTGGGGGACTTTTTTAGGACACTTGCTCTACCCCCATTACATGCTCTCTGCTACATTTGTTTAATTCCCAGAATACTACTCACTTTTCTTTTAAACACTTTATTTATTTTTCAAACTTAAAAGTGATTATTTCTAATGATTTTCCAGTCCCACCCCAAAATTTATGAGAATTATTATGAAATTAAACTTACTATTTTGTGTCCATTTTGAACAAGAATTTTATTGAAAGTGTAATATTTTATAAAGTTACACTGAAGTATAACATCTTGTCTCATAATTATTGTACCCTTAATAAAAATTTGCTGTTTTATAACAACAATATAGAAACTGCATATAGAAGAAATTCATTAAAAATTACTATGGCTTAGAGTAAGTTTCCAGTGAACAAAGTATATCAGATTAGTATGCAAAGTTTATAGAAAGGAGGTAAATTGTAAGCAATTCATTGCTTCATCTAAAACATCTACATACTAAAGATATCTATATACCAGAAATAATACCACATTAAGCCATTTATGTCCACACACAAAAATGTACTAGCTCCTTTGAGGAAGCCACTTTTGTCTAGGAAATGTCACTAAGGAGCTCTTAATAAAGCTTCCTAACTTTATTCAAGAGTTCATTGTATTAAGATCTCCTACTGCTCTGAACTCAAACTGTTTAGCTCTCCAGGTACTTTTATTGCACAATGTTTAGCAATTTTAAATTATTTCACATTATTTTGATACTATATCTCAAACTGGATTAAATTATTTGATGTCATTTTTAATTCCTTTTTTATATAAATCTAGGTTCAATATCAACACGTGTTTGATACATCTGCCTGGTATCCTTCACTAATAATATGCTTATAAATTAACACTAAGAGAAAAGTATTTTCATTTGATTTTATATTTGGTAAGATCTTGGGCCACAAAAATGAAATTAGGGACAAGAGCAGAATAATGAGTCAAGAATGACTATGGATTATAGTTTTGGCAACTAAATTTCTTAGTTTTAGAGATTGGAAAGAAACCTAAGTTTCTTAGGTTTAGAGATTGGAAAGCGACAATGTAGATGGGGTGGGAAAAACAGAGATAAGAAGAATACCGGCACACCACATCTTTTTTTTTTTTTTTAAGATTTTACTTATTTAATTTGAGAGAGGGGAAAGGAAGGAGAAAGAGAGGGAGAGAAACATCAATATGTGGTTGCCTCTCAAGCGCCCACCACTGGGGACCTGGCCCACAACCCAGGAATGTGCTCTGACTGGGAATTGAACCAGCAACCATTTCGGCTTGCAGTCTCGTGCTCAATCCACTGAGCTACACCAGCCAGGGCAGGCATACCACATCTTATAGCACTTCTCTTTATTGCACCTTGCAGATATTGTACTTTTTACAACTTGAAGGCAAGATCCTATAGCAGCAAAAAGATTATGATTTGCTTCAGACTTAGAGAATAGTTAGCAATTTTTAGCAATAAAGTATTTTTAATTAAGGTTTGTACAATTTTTAGACAATGCTATTGTATACTTAATAGACTATAATACAATAACTACAATACAATTCAACAGTATAACATGTACTGGGGAACCAAAATATTTCTGTAACTTGTTTTATTGTGATATTTACTTCATTGCAGTGATGTGGAACTGAACCTGCAATATCTCCAAAGTATCCCTGCAGTTAGGTTAACAAGCATTTGGATTTTTAAGCTCTGGGTTCCTGTATTACCATCACATAGTAATGACTACTAGGTGGTAGAAAATACAGAAGTAGCAAGGAGAAGAAGCGTGATGAAAAGATTTGGTAAGATCTAGTATTTGAAGTTATTAGGTTGGATTAAATCCATTGGAAGAATCTTTAAAAAGGAAGAGAGAAAGAAGAAAGTTCTGAAGGATCACTAGAATGATCAAGCTTAATTTACAACAATTACTAATAGCCTCGCTATGAGAAATTTTAAATTTGGGATTCAAGTATCTCAACTAATAAATGAACTTGGGAAGAAGATAGGAAACTCACTGAAAAATGAGTTCAGAAAATAAGGAGCATAAAGATAATTATTGGATAAATTACGCTCCACCTAAGGGATTTAGTTAATAAAAGAAAAAAAAAGTTGCTTGCAAATGCAAAGTGAGAACCCAAGAAGAATCCCTATACAACAACTTTAAGGTTCTCAATATTGTTTTTGTTGTGTCTACAGTGAGGCTCTTTAAGGCAGAGATGAATATAGTTAGGTTGTTTCAGCTGACCGTTCTGTGAGGGTGGGGAGCCAGGCTTACCCGTTCAGCCACAGGCAGCTGGGGAATACCGACCTCTGCAGGAGAGAACAGACCCAAAGTTAACATGCAGGGCCTCAGGCTCAGCTCCTTTCAGGTTTCCCACTCAGATTAGTCTCCCTTCTTCCCTGGGCAATACTGAAAGTAACAAAGCACAATCCCAGGAAAGTTCCTTCACATGAAAAAGAGAAGTGACCGCAAATCATTCTCCCCAAACAGAATACTTGAGGCTCACAGTCTCTCTGCTCTTGTTCTAGAAGGAGTTACTGCCTAAAGATAATGAGAAAATTCTATCATTTCCCTATACCCCTCTTTTAAAAGCTCCTCACCAGCACTGAAAGCAACTACATGTGATTGACTAATGACTCCTCCCATTGTGGTGCCGCCATTTCACCAGAAACAGCAAGAGCAGGGTGCAGGCCGTCTTCCTCACTAGAGCTAAGGAGCACATCAAGGCAGTTAGGATTTTGACAAGAAGCTAAATCTTGCTATCATATAAGTCACTAGAGATGCCAAAGAAAGGTTAATGCTAACAGGAGAATTATTCATCTTACAGTTGTTCCATTCTAATAGTAGAACAGGATTGTTCATTTCTTCATCAGCACCCCCGGGTGCAAAAATCTGAAGAAACTGATAAACAATGAAGGGGAAAGTGGGGGTAAGTAGACAACTGAGGACATGCCTCAGAGTTGAAATGGGCTAAGGATTTCCTGTTTTTCCAAAATTCCAGAGTACAGTTGTTTGTATTTACATTTATGAAATATCCTCTCACAAGAAAAAAAATATTGTCTACTTCTATCCTATAATTATTTTTATTCTGAATTATTTTATTAAGACACTACTGCAGCCTTCTTTCTGGCACAGGTCCCTTCCTAACCAGAGCTTTGGGTGGTTTCATTCCTCCACATTGGAAGTATCTATTATATCTGTTTCTTTGAATTCCTTCAGCATCCTCTCAGCAACTGTATTTATTTTAATGCAAAATAACACTGTGAAGAGATTTTAAAAATACAATTTATTGAATTTCAATCCAATATTCTACACTAATTTTTTTTAGTTTCCACATATACCATTGCATTAGTGCTACAAAGTCTCTGATAAATTAAATTGCATGGCTGTTAATACTTCAAGATGTTCCATCAAATCCTGAGACATTTTCTCCTGCCACATTTTGCTGCAATTAGTCCTTTATCAGCTTCATAATTTATGACTATTATTTTTTTGCACAGTCTTTATAATTTCCCCTTAGGAATTTGGTTTCCTTCTTTGTAAAATTAGATCTTTCTTTTCAATTTTCAAAATATAATTTGCCTTTTGTGTTTTAAAATGACTTCATACCAAGGATGTTGTATTTATAGAAGATAAAAATTGTACTAATTTTATTTAAGTTGTTGAAAAGATTCATAGTTCTATGAAAAAGGTAAGCAGACATTTATAATTTTTGCACTCTGGTATTTAAGTTCTACAGAGAAGATAATGAAAATAACATAAACAATGATAGGCTGATTTCTAAAGAATTAAATGAATAAAAAATATGCAAAGTGGATCACATAGATATTTTTATTCCACATTTCACATGTTGATATTAAGTGATTTTCATTTACTCTTCTCCAGATTCAGTCCTTTGCTATGATTACCTCTATTGTTTTAGAATTATGTTAGTGTCTCTATCAATTAGGGTTTTTCATTTGTTTGTGACTTAGGCAAATAAGATTTTCTTTAAGTTAGTTGTATAAGTGAGGAAGTAGGTAATTGAGGTCAGTGCAGTTGCTTAAGAAAATCAAGGACTAAGATTCACACAGACTTCTTGATCTGCCATCTTTAGTACATAATTTTGGCCACTGCTTGACTTCCAGAGGTCAAGACCACACTTTAGGCAAACAGAAATGCAAGAGGCAGGGCAGTTTAGTATGTCCTACCGAGAGACCTTGGCTTATAACTTTGGCTAGAGCACAGGAAACCCAAGTGCAATTATTTCTAAATGTGTGTTTTAAACCAAATTAAAAAAAAGGAACTTCTTAGTAAGAAGATAATATATCTGTCATTGTATTGCTTTTTGACAGCAATAATTTATAATGATTGCAGATATTTTAAAAGTTTAGCATGATTATGATTCATCTAGAAATTTTATCAAAAGTGTGGAGTTAAAGTTCTCAAACAGAGAGATTTTAGGGCAGAGCATGGTCTAGAATTTTATATTTTAAACTATCATCACAGTTAATTCTTTCTTTAAATCATATGTTATTGTTTATGTTATTACAGTTGTCCCAATTTTTCATTAATTTTGTTTTTAGATTCAATTATTGATATGTATTTATTGCCATTTTATTGTTCATATTTTTAATCTTAAAGAAGACCCTTTAACATTTTATAATGTTATATAGAAGACTGGTTGGGTGATAATGAACTCCTCCACTCCTCCAGCTTTTTCTTATCAGGGAAGCTCTTTATTTTTCCTTCAATTCTAAATGATAGCTTTGCTTGATAGAGTAATCTTATTTGTAGGTCCTTGCTTTTTGTCACTCTGATAGTTCTAGCCATTCCCTTCTAGCCTGAAAAGTTTCTTTTGGGAAATCAGCTGACAATCTTATAGAAGCTCCCTTGTAGATAATTAAATGCTTTTTTTCCCCCCTTGCTGCTTTTAAGATTCTCTCTTTGTCTTTAACCTTTGGCATTTTAATTATGATGTGTATTGGTATAAACCCTTTGGGTTCATCTTGTTTGGGACTCTGCACTTCCTGGTCTTGTATGCCTATTTCCTTCATCAGGCTAGGGATGTTTTCTGTCATTATGTTTTCAAATAAGTTTTCAATTTCTTGCTCTCTTTTCTCCTTCCTTTACCTCTATGATGTAACTGTTGGTACACTTGAAGTTGTCCCAGGGCTCCTTACTCTATCCTCATTTTTTGAATTCTTTTTGCTATTCTGATTGGGTGTTTTTTTGCTTCTTTATATTCCAAATTACTGATATGAATCTCAGCTTCAACTACTTTACTGCTAACTCCCTGTAAATTATTCTTCATTTTAGTTACTGTATCCTTCATTTCTGACAGGTTCTTTTTTTATGATTTTCATCTCTTTTTTTAAGCTGTTAAAGTACTCTCTGAATTCATCTGCTCTTCCCATGAGTTCATTCAGCATCCTTTTAACCACTGTTTTGAACTCTTCATTTAGTAGATTCCTTGTCTCCATCTGTTTCATTCTTTTTCTGGAATTTTGTTCTGTTCTTTCACTTGGACCACGTTTCTGTGTCACCTCTTCTGGCAGCCTGCCTGTGTTTGTTTCTATGTATTAGTTAGAGCTGTTACAACTCTATGGTTTGGTGGAGTAGCCTAATATAATAGGTGTCCTGTAGGGCCCAGTGGCATAGCCTTCCCATCACCCAAATTGGGCACTCAAGGTACACCCTCTGTGTTGGCTATGTACTCCCTCCTCTAGGAAAAGAGCCTTAATTACTGTTGGTAGGTCAATGGAAGGGATTACCCCAGGTCAATCAGCAGCATGGACTGGCTATGACCATTGACCACCAATCTCTTAACACTGTGGAGGATCAGCTATGCAGAGGCCCACCCCACAGAGCAGGACTTACTTTAGCAGGGACCTGGTGACCACTGAGTTCGCCCCTTGAGTATGTCTCTTGTGGAGGCAGTTGTATGGTAGTGCTCTGACTTGGTCTGCAGCTGTCCATCAGGTGTGCTGGCTCTAGGGCCTCCTGGGAGGTGCAGACCAAGGTCAGCTACTTCCTGTGTTCTGTCTGAAGACATCTGACATAAGCTACAAGGTGATCTGCAGAGAGCTGCTACTTTTCCTGGACTTGGAGGTTCCCAAGTAAGGATAAGCTGTGAACCGAGGTCAGCTGCTACTAGTGCCAGGCCTGGGGATACTTAACAAGAGGTATAGGGCTCACCAAGGCCAGATGCTGCTTATTGAGAAATTTTAGGAAAACTTGAAGAATGAGCCAAGACAAGCTATTTATATGGAAAAGCCACTGGAGGTAGGTTGGGTGGGCCCAAAAGTTGGGTGGGGCAGAGCCTCAGGGAATCACCAGGCTGGGGTCAAACAGTGTGAGCCAGGTTGATGGAGTCTCAGATATGGCACTTGCCTGCCAGCTTTTAGGGGGAGGGCTCAGAAAAGGAAAAATATGGCCTCCAACAGTTCTGTCTGTGAGAAAGCTATCCCTCAGCTCTTGCCCTGATGCTAGACATTTCATTTCCTCTGCTCATGTCTCTAGTGGCTCCAAGCTGCTGCCCTGGCGCTAGAGCTCAGTGGGACTGAGTCTGAGTACGTCTGCACATGGGCCATATAAGAGGAGCTGCCTGGGAATCCAGCAGTTTCTCTCTTGCACAGCTCAATCCCCATCGGCTTTTACAGCTAGGAGTTATATGGGGACTTATCTTCCTGTCACTGGAGCCCTGGGATGGGGAGCCTGGTGTGGGGCTGGGATCCCTCACTCCCGATTTTTATCTGCCACAGATGAGTGTGGAACCAGCCCATTCTGTGTCTCTGCTTCTGCTACCACTCTCAATGTGATTTCTTCTTTAATTCCATAGTTGTAGGTCTTCCATTCAGCTCAATTCCTGGTGGTTTTTAATAATGGTTGTTCTATAGTTTAGTTGTAATTTTGATAAGGTTGTGTGAGGAGGTGAGCTGTATTTATCTAGGCCACTATCTTGGTTTTCTGCCCTCATCACAGTTAACTTTGACACAGATGGTTCATGGACCATTCTCTGGGAAATACTGGAAAACTCTAGTAAATTTCATTGAGGTCTTCTCCATTATGATTAGTGAAGTTCAAAGATAATTGGTGTTTCAATTTATTTAAACATTATGCTTCCACTTCTGATAACTTTATTTGTTTACTTCCTCCAGATATTTTCCATTTCTTTTTTTCTTTTTACACATAAGACTATCTGGCTCTTGGCATTTGCAAATCTTACCATTTCTAAACATAACAGTTACATGAATGTAATAATTATTTTTCTATCTTCACTGATTCTTAAGTCACAGTCAGTCTGGAAGCTGTTATATACTTTTGGAAATAAACTTTGGATCCATACTTAGGTAAATTTTCAGACATATTTTAAGATGGCAACATGTGGAGAATTTTTCAAGTTTGCGAATATGCAAGCATCAGATCTGCAGTATTGCTGGTGAAAGAAGACTCCTTTCCTGTATCTTGCCTTTGATTTTGGTACTTATTTTCGAAAACATTTTCCTTGGTCTTCCAATGAATAGAATGTGATCTACCTTAAAGTAAACAAAGGGGTTTCGTTTATAAATTAAGAGGTTAAGTTATAAATTGCTATGCAGCTCCACCCCTCCTTGCTCATATGCATTGATGTACTAGAGCAGCCTCCTGTCAGCTAGGTAAAATAAGTTCTTAACATTTATTTCCAACTCCATGCTCAGTGACATCAGGTTGGTAGTATAAAATTCGTCTTGGTGGGTATATTTTACACCACAGAAATCAGCAACAGCTATAAATCAGACTTTTGATTTGTTTTATTTTTATTAGAAATTCACTGCTTTTAAAATTACCTGCCCTTAACATATTTAGCTAAGAAGGAGAGTTGAAGGGAGAAAGAAAAAGAAAACAAAGAGAGAGAAACAAAGGGAGGGAGGTGGGGAGAGAAGGAGGCAAGGAATGAAGAAAGAAGACAGTGAAATCAAAATGGACCTACCTTGTTTTCAATTGTATTCAACATTTAAAAACAAAACAAAAAGAAAACATGAATTGGAGTCTGAAGATCTGAAATACAATTCTTCTTAATAAATTAAAAAATAAAATCATTTTTCAAAACAATAACTAGTTTCTACTTCAAAGTTTTCGATTCCATTAAAATTGTTTTACTCATCCTTCTCCAAATAAAGAATCCAGGCATTTTTGAAGGATTGGGTGGGCTACAGGAAAGAAAGGTGTGAAATAACTCTAGACCAAAATGAGTCATATAAATAAATGATTTACCATGTTCTGTAGGATAATGGATTGCTGAGATCATCGCAATGGAAAATCTGATTTGCTTATAACAAAGTAGAAGGTGAGAATGAGTCAACCCTTAAAGAATACTGCAGAGTGATGCCCTATGTAATACTACAAAGACAAGCTACATTGTTAGGCGGCCTCCACACAACCTGGTTTTGCAAGATGCCCTTGACCTATGCATACAGGCAGCCATTCTTAAATCAACACAGCACATTGATAGTGAAGAAATAATTTTTAATTGCTTTTGTAGTTGCTTTTGTTAGTGGCAATTCTATGGACTCTCCAAGGCAAATTGCATACTGCAAAATGAGATGAACTACTAAATCAGCACTTCAAAGGTAATAGTCGCTAGGTGATTGACAAGTGACCTGTAAAACAGGAACTCTGGTTAAAAGTTTGCATCTTACAAGTCAATCTAAATAAGTATGATACACCAAACTTGTCAAAAAAAAAGTCTGAACTAAGGATGTGAGCTTTAGAAAGACAGATATACCAAGAGACATTGAAAATATTGTCACTATTGCTTCCAGCATAATCAAACGTTAATCAATCATTAAAGGTTATTCCTCAAGTAACAAATGGATACATTGAAATATTAGTCAATAATTTAAAAATAACAGAAAGACTGAAATAAATATTTTATGAACACATGAAGTAGTCATAATAATCTATTAGCAATAGATGCATACACATTAAATAATCATATTTTCATTCTAGTTTTTATATAAATCTGTTTCAGCATATGGATCCATCCACTTTCACTTATACATACCACAAAAGCCTGTTTTTGTGTGTGTTGTTATCAATATTATTTTTATCAAATGTCCTTCTAAAGAGTTATTAACTGAACTATTGAACTATTAGTGGCAAATTAAGCCCACCCAATCTCATGGTACTAAATAATCATTTGACAGAAACCTATTTAAAAGTAGAGAAATAAAAAAAGGCTGATTACACAATGACTGAGAAGAACATGTTTGGAAATGGGGCATCAAGAGTGGATCAAGAGCTCATGTATTATCACTAGAACTTTTCTTACATTCACACTCTGGCTTTCTGTTTGGCCACATGATCTCTTAATAGAGACCAGCTTCCTCCTGGTGTTGGATAATAGGGACAATGAGTATTTAGTTAACATTCTTCTTGGACTGGACATACAGAAGCAAAAAAGCAACTTTTAACCCTTCAAACAAAAAAAGAATGTCTCAGCTTCATTTAAATTATATGTCCATCTTTGAAATCAGTCACTGTGAACACAGTAATGAGTCAGAGGGCCTACATCTGGCAATATTTGGAATGACATGACTGGCAGCCTCACTATTTCAATAAGAAATAGAAATTTAAATGTTTCCCAAAGAAAGAAGTGTTAGGGGCAGTCGAAACTAAGAGAGGCTCATTATACCACGTGGCGAAGTACTCCAATTTGATTTCTGGCATTCTTTAGCTTTCCCACAAAAGTAAGTGAAATTTGAAAAGTGTTCTCCAGTTCATGCAGGGATAGCTGATGAACAGACACAACAAGTCCCAGATTAGAAAGTTTGCATACATATTTACTTCAGGTAGCTTGAATAGGGTTTCGTCACTTGTTGCGGAGACACCTAATTCACAAGGGTGTAGTGGGATTAGTTTTTCATATTTAGTTCAATTAATTATAATTTTAATTATTCCAAATGACAATATGAAGATTTGGAGATGTTTGTCAAGTACTCAAAATAAATAAGAAAGATTCTATTGCAGAATTTCATGCCAAAATTTATGTTTTCTATTTTCTTTGTTTTAAAATTTTGAGTAAAATTGGAAATAAAGCTGGTCTAGATTTTATTTCACCAGGTCTTTCTTATTTGTTTGTTTATTTAATTTCTATACTGTCATTAAATTGCCTTTTGAGAGGAACCATGCCCCATTATAAGTAAGAACCCAAGGGTTCTTACTTCTTCACTTCCATGAACATTTATAAATTACTTTTTGGTGAATTAGAAGCAATGACTCCATTGGTACTACCAGACTTCCTTGTTTCTGATCAACTTTCTAATTTGTATTGATAAAAATAGAGTTATCCTGTTTTTGACAACACTGTGAATGAATTTTGCTCAATATCCTGTTCATTTTATGGAAGTGCGTTAGAATGCCATTAGCCAAAGTCTCTATTCAAAGCTGCTAGGAACAAGAATGCTCACAAGGCACATTTTGTCCTGTGAAGGAAGGAGAAATCCTACAGAGCTTTAGATGGTAAGTTGTACAAAATTGATTTAAATTGGGGAATAGTTGATCAAACTCAGTTTTGGGAAGAGGGGGAAATTGTCCTGTAGATTAGCAGTTATTTGTCAGTCAATTCAAATTTATCAAGAAGGATGGAGGAAGAAGACTTAGAGGCTAAGGTCATGTGTAAGTTGGGTGGGAAGAAACAGCTGCATGAGGCAAAGGCATGCAGAGGCCTCACTGGAAAATCGTGTATTTCAAGGTCTTTTGCAATTCTATCCTAGTTTATGGAGCATGGACTCATCTTTCCTCACTTACGTTTGGGTAACGCTGTTTACATTGCCTATCAATAGAACATCTCCTTACCTATTTATAAGCTCTAGCCTTGCGGATTCCTTTTCAAAATACATTGTTTGTATTGAGCCTATTCAAAACACAATACCTAACCAAAACAAAACAAAAAAACCCGCTTTTATTTTTTGTTACTCAAAAACAAGTAAGTAAATAAATAAATCCTTGGTAGCTTCACTCTATGTTCTAACATAATCTATAATTGGATAATAAGAGTATGTAGGGCTTGCTGAATGTGTGAGTATAAAATATAATAGAAGAATAAAATAATTTATAAATTTAATGCTAATTCATTTACAATTAATATTACCTTTAAAATGTATTATGTGAAAAATAGAGGGCTGGACAGGGTAGCAGAAGGCAAAGCGGGGGGGGGAATTGGGACAACTATAATAGAACAATAAATCATTTTTAAAAAATAAAATAAAATATATTATGTGAAAAATAGTACCAGTAACTCTGTTCACTGGAAACTACATAATAGGACTCCTGAAAATGTATGAGAGCTGGTAAACATTCATTTTGGATATTTAGTTTTTTAATAATGTGTCAAGGTAGTGCTGTTAAGCACAAAATATGCTCAACTGATGTACAGTGTACCTTCTTGTGTAATAGTTAGCAGGGTAATATAAAGATGATAATTAGATACATGAGCTGTCAACTGATGGTCGTTGGTGCCAATTTAAAGCCACCAGGAATCCCCAATTTGGGGTGCAGTGAAGAAGGACACTTTATTTGCTGCAAAACAGCTCAATTGTGATAGAGCACAGCTGTGCAAACAGCAAGGCTGTGAGGCAGCCCTGGGGCCAGGCCCCTCTACAGGTAGACAGCAGTGCTCAGTCAGTCCACCTTGTGCTATGCTGGTCTGGACTGCTCTGCTCAGCTCCTGTGAGACACCTCTGGTGTTTCAGCTTTGCCAGGAAAATTGTGCTCCCCAGCCAGAGAGGAGCTGACTTATATAGACAGTAGCCCACATACCTGGCCCCAGGTTAGTCTGTCCCCAAGCAAATAAGGACTCCAAATCCTTGAAGTTTCATCGGTCCAAAAAGCACTGTACTGATTCGTCAGAATGTAACTTCTCTGATTGGTTGGTAAAGATATTGTTGGGGCTATAGCTCGCACAATTCAGATTGAATGTGGAAAACCTCAGTCCTATTGGTTGAAATAGGATTCCAAGAACTCTCTTTTAAGGGCTGACCCAAATGCCAGAAACACAGAGCAGGCAAGCAGCTCAGTACAGAGATAGGTAGTTCAGCATAGGCTTCTCCGTGAAGCGCAGTTCGTGTGAGAAGCCCCCATGTAGAAATGGCTGTGAGGTTCTGTCTTTTCAATCGTGGACCCCAGTTAGCCACCACTAAACCCTTTTTTGTAGGTATCTTCTTTCTCTGTGTCCACATAGCCTAATTTGAAACTACTGATTGCTTTATTTAAAGATGTAATTAAAATAAACCCAATCTGTTGGGTATTTAAATGCATTGATATCAACATGCTGATAAAACAGATTTAACCAACATTTAATGGGTTCTAGTTATCATGATAAGACAATATGAAAGGAAAAACAGAAAAAAGAAGACAAAACGAAATGAAACAAAATTACCTCTCTAGATACAATGTATTGATTTGACCCACTTATCTTGGGGTCAGACTGGTTTTGAAAATAGTGTTTGTATAAATAATAAACACAGTTGCCAAAACAAAGATATTTTCATATCTCTGTTATGAAAATAACAAAATTAAAATATAGTAGTTACCTCATTTCTCCCACAACATTGGACTGCTCTGTAAAGCATAGATGTTGCACCTTATCAATATTTCATTGGCAATACATAATTAAACAAACATTAATATAGTGTGTAGTGCAATTGTGTCTATAATACATAGGAAAATATTTTTATAATTAATAATTGAGGTTTACTTAAACACAACTGTGTACCATTGCACTCAATTTAAAACATATATTAAATGTTATACAAAGTAGGTAGCTTGTGGCCAGATAGTTAATTTCTTATAAGAGCATATTTAAAAGCTATCTTCTCTTATCATAGATGAGAGCCTCTTAGAAATAAATGCAGCAAGTTGAGTAACATTAATTGCCTCACCTCAAAATAAACATTTTAAATGCATCAAAGCCACAGGACTCTGGTGCATAGTCTTCCTCATCTTGCAGAAACACAGTGGCATTAAATTCCTGCCTGTCAAGAGGCAGAATTCCATTGCATTTAGCAAATAGATATAGAGACAGCTATTTGGATTGCACTTCAATTTCACCACTTACTATCTTTAGGACTCGACAGATCACTTAAAATATCTACCTTTTTGTACCTTTCAAAAAATAGAAATAAAAAATAAAATCCTATTTCACAGTATTGCTTTATGGTTAAATCATTGGATGTGTGCAAAACACTTTATTTTTTGTTACAATATTATATTAGGTTTATGATATAATGATGAGATATTTATATAACTTATGAAGTCATCACCCTGATAAGTCAAGTATCCATCTGGCACCATGCATAGTTACTACAATATTATTGACTATATTCCCTATGCTGTGTTTTACATCTTCACGAATATTTTTATAACTGGAAGTTTGTACATCTTAATCCAGTCCCCCTTTTCACCCATCCCCCAACCCCATCCCACCTGGCAACCATCAAAATGTTCTCTGTATCCAAAAGTTTGTTTCTATTTTGTTTGTTCATCTACTTTGCTTTTCAGATTCCACATGTAACTGAAATTACATGATATTTGTCTTTCTCTGCTTCACTTATTTTACTCAGCATAATGTTTTCTAGGTCCATGCATGATGTTGCAAGTGGCAAGATCTCCTTCTTTTTTATGATGGAGAACCATTCTATTGTGTACATGTCCCACATCATTTTATCCAGTCATCTATTGATGGACATTTAAGTTTTCCATGTCTTGGCTATTGTAAATAGTGCTGCATTAAACATAGCGCACATATGACTTTTTAAACAAGTGTTTTGAATTTCTTCAGATAAATAACCAGAAATTTCATTTGTGGGTTATATGATAGTTCTGTTTTTAATTTTTTGAGGACTCTCCATACTGTTTCTATAGTGGCTGCACCAGTTCGCAATCCTACCAACAATGCAGCAGGGTTCCCTTTTTCTACATCCTTGCCAAAACTTGTTTGTGGATTTATTGATGATAGCCATTCTACGTATAAAAACTAGATAAATGAATTTAGTAAAGTAGCAGGATACAAAATTAATATTCAGAAATCAGTTGCAGTTTTATACCACAGTAACAAACAATCAGAAAAAAAAAAGTTTAAAAACAATCCCATTTACAGTTGCACCAAAAATAATAAAATACATAGGACTAAATTTAACCAAGAAAACAAAAAATAAAAACCTATACTTGGACAACTACAAGACATTGAAGAAAGAAACTGAAGAAGATAAAATAAATGGAAGCATATACCATGTTTATGGATAGGAAGTATTAACACTGTTAAAATGTCCATACCACCCAAAGCAATGTACAAATTCAATGCAATGCCTACCAAAATATCAATGGGATTTTTTACAGAGCCCCCCCCCAAAAAATAATCCTGAATATATATAGAACCACAAATGCTCCTAAATAGCCAAAACAATCTTGAGAAAGAAGAATGAAGTTGGAAATATCACATTACCTGTTATCAAACTACACCAAAAGGCTATAATAATAATTTTAAAAGCATACTATGGCATAAAAAAAGACACATAGATCAATGTAATTGAACAGAGAGCCCCAAAATGAACTCACTATATAGTCAATTAATCTATGACAAAGGAGGCAAGAAATACAATGATTAGGTTAAGACAGTCTATTCAATAAACGGTGTTAAGAAAACTGGGCAGACACATTCAAAAGAAAGAAACTGAATCACTTTCTTATACTGTATACAAGAATAAACTCAAAATGGATTAGAGACTTAAATATAAGACTTGAAGTCGTAAAGCTCCTAGAAGAGAACTTAAGAAGCAAACTCTTTGACGTTGCTCATAGTAAGGTTTTTTTTTTTTGGATATGTATCCTCAGGCAAGGAAAATAAAAATAAATAACTAAACAAAGGAGAGTACATCAAACTAAAGAGTTTTTGCAAAATGAAGGAAATTATCAATAAAACCAAAAGACAACCTACTAGATGGAAGCCAATGATACATCTGGTAAGGAATTAGTATCCAAAATATATAAAGAATGCATACGATTTAAAACTAAAAGTAAGCAATCTGATTAAAAAAAATGGCCAGAGGATGAACAGACACCTCTCCAAGGAGGACACACAGATGGCCAATAGACATATGAAAAGATGCTTAATGTCACTAATCATCAGAAAGATGTGAATTAAAACCACACTGAGTTAACACTTTATATTTGTCATAATTGCAAAACACTTTAAAACAGTTCTTGATTCACAGTGGGGACTGTGTGTGAGTCCATATTATTGTTTAACCCTGTTCTAGCTGCCAAGAGTTTCTTTCTATGGAAGAAAGGCTTAAAGTAAAGTTTAAGGCATAGCATAGAATTTAGGAGACTAATGACCAATCTAAGAATCTCAAGAAGCAGAGTTGGTAAGTGTGGTGATTGCCACAAAGTCCAGCCTTTCAGGAGCATATCAGGTGACAGCAATTGAATATCAGACTTTTATTTTCTTGTTCTTTTTCCTCTTTCCTGATAATTCTCAGAGTATTCTATGGATACACTTTCAATGTTGTTTTAGTTTACAGTATCAATTCCTAGTCTGCTGCAAGCATATACTTGGAAAATGTTTGAATTTTGAAAGTAATTTTAGACATTGTTCTACAGATAAAATAATGCCACTCAGAAATAATTAATTGATCTTTCTTAGGTCACAAAACTAATTGTGACAGTTAATCCCATATTAAAATTAGCTAGTAAGGCTTCTGTTACTAACTCCGTACTATGTTCTATGTTCTAAAATGAATAATAAAAATCAGAGATCAAAATACTTCCATTTGGAAGCACACTATTACAAACCAATCAAGCAGTGATTTAGTAAAAAATGAAATATGTAAATTATAAAAAAATGAACTCTATTAGTACTAGAAGTTACCATACAGTCCAAGTTGAAGTTACAAGGCACAATTTGTAACCCATAATACCTGATAAAATTTCATATTCCAAAGACATCAAAAAGTATGTTTTCCTAAGTCAGTTATGTTTCCTTCTCTGATGTTCCATCTCTCAGTGTCAGGGGTAGCATTCTCTGAATGGGAATGGCAATCTGGGGATTCATCCTAGACTTTATCTTCTCTTTTGCCCCTACTTTGTTAAAAAGCCTAATTATTATACTTCATAATCTATTTTTATTTCCTCTTTAGTTCCTTTCCTTTTACAATTTCTTCCTAACTTTAAGCTCTCACCAGCTTTGCTCTGGTTGTCATCTGGCCTCCTCTCCAATTGTCTTCCAGCTTAGTCAGGAAATTCCAAACCATAACATGAAATGCACAAACCCTGTACAATGTGACCCAATCCCCATGTCTAACTCTATTTCTTTCTTTTCTATATAATTGTTATTATATTTTTTCCATTACCATTTAGTCCCCTTATACCCCTCTCCCCCTAGCAATCACCACACTGTTGCCCATGTCCGTGAGGCCTTTTTCCTTTTTCCTCAACCCCTACACCCCCTTCCCCATCCCGAAACACTACCTGTCATTGTGCTTTCCACTGGTGAGTCTGTCCTCATTTTCTTTGTTAGTTCAGTTTGTTCATCAGATTCCACATATGAGTGAAATCATATGGTATTTGTCTTTTCCTGGCTGGCTTATTTCACTTAACATAATGTTCTCCAAGTCTGTCCCTGCTGTTTCAAAGGGTAAAATGTTCTTCTTTTTTATCACCAAGTAGTATTCCATTGTGTAAATATCCCATAGTTGTTTTATCCACTCATCTACTGATGGACACTTGGGCTGCTTCCATAGTTTGGCAATTGTAAATAATGCTGCCATGAATATAGGAGTGTTTGCGTTCTTTCTAATTAGTGTTTTGGGTTCCTTCAGATATAGCCCCAAAAGTGGGATCTGTTTCTTACCAGTGCCCTGTCTTCTTCACTGCAACCCTACACAGCTGTTTTGCTCTCCAGAGGTGCTGCCATGTTCTTATGTTTCCATGACTTTAATACCCTTTTCTGCCTCCTCCTATTTCTTATGCTGAGATTCAAATATGTTCTCCCCTGAATTTGCATATTCTGGGTTAGCCATTCAGGTAGTTATTATCTTGCTGTTATCTGCTCAAATCTCTCCTCAACTCTTGCAAAGGTCGGAGGACAGATGGCTTGTTTGGCCACTCGCAGCATTTGCAGTTCACTGGTAATAGCTGTTGGTCTAGCACTGATTTAGCCTGTTTAGTCCCAGTACCTTCCTGACACATAGACAGGAAGCGTGTGACTGTAGGTCAGCCAGTGGCCATACTCTCTGTCACTTGAAAAAGCTTGTCTGTAGGATAAAGAATGCCGCCAAGTAGAGAGGAAAGATAGATGGTATTGGCAGAGCTGAATCCTCTTCTAAACCTTGAGGTTCTCAGAGATGCCAGGGTTGCTATAAAATTTCCTTTAATCATGAGAATTTATTTTTCTTTTCAACATAACTTCTTTTTTGTATAAGCAAATTAGTTAGGTTTCTGTCATTTACAACCATGGACTCCTAACTAATAAAAGCACCCACCCTGGACTACATATATCAAAGCACTCTTATTTTTTATTGTATTTCATTTGTTTATTTTATTACCCAAATAGACTGAAATTGTGTGTGGGGGGTGGGAGGAAGGGTGCTGGGGACATTGTGGTGCTTCATGTCTGAGTCTTCAAAATATTAACAAATAAATAATATATAATCATTGAATAAATATGTTAATATATGACTAACTTGGCAAAGCTTTCAAAATAAAACACATTTAAACACTATATACAATTATTAACTTTGAAATGACAAATTTTTATAAATTATATTTTCTCACAATAAAATTATGAATTATAATATTCAACTACTGTAGTCACGTAACCCAATGTTATTATTTTGCAGGTGGAATATATAGGTCCTCCCAAATGATGAGACTTACAAAATTACATGGTTGGTGTGTGATAATCTTCTCAAGTTTACACAGGAAAGAGGAAAAAATAATAAAAAAAGTATTTCCAAGCAAAAATAAATGAATTCAATTAGATAAAATTACTTATTTATCTTTGTGCTTTTGCTTTCATTTACTTACAGCTGTCTTTATTTGTATTTATTGTTTCTGCTTTTAACAATAAGTTTTCCAGAAGTTAAAATTCTAGTCATTATAAGAATATTCATTTTTCTGTTGCATATGTTTATTGCTGTCCAACAGAGATTAATTAAGAGTAGCAAAGAGAGAAAGTTTGTCCCTGTCACACTCCAGGACACATAATAAGTTCTTTAAGCTTTGACATTCACTCTGAGTAAGTACCGTAAGCATCATCCATCAAGAGTTTTTAAAGATTTTTTTAAAGATTTTATTTATTTATTTTTAGAGAGGGAAGGGAGGGAGAAAGAGAGAGAGAGAAACATCAATGTGCGGTTGCTGGGGGCTGTGGCCTGCAACCCAGGCATGTGCCCTGACTAGGAATCGAACCTGCGATGCTTTGGTTCGGAGCCCGTGCTCAATCCACTGAGCTACTCCAGTCAGTGCAGTTTTTAAAGATTTTTTATTAGAAAAAATAAGCAGTGAAAATTGATGTGAATCAGTCTTATAAAATTTTCTCTGAGGTAGGCTTGTCATAGAGTACTTAGTGAGAAAAAAATCTTGAGAAATATATGTAAATATTTTAAAGTTATAAAGCATTCTAAACCAAGTAGCATGTGAAGTTTAAAAAGGTAACATTCGCCTTTTTCAATTAAAAACATTATTTTTTGAGAACTCTCTAGTTTAAACTCTTTATATGAAAATTTCATTAGTAAAGATAGAGATTAATTTCATCTATTTAATTTATATCTGCAAACAAAGTCTTCATTGTCTAATTCATACACCGCATTATATTCTTTCAGTAAAAAGTTCATAACATCAAAGTATATCCCAAGTTTGCTCACTCCTCCCCACCTCCATTGCTGTCACCTTCATTCAAGCCACATCATTTCTCACCTGAATTATTTCACTAGATTCTCAATGACTCTCTGTGTTTTCCTGTCTGTTATACTCTACCTTCAGCTTTCTCTTCTACATACAATATCCATAAGGATGCTCTTGTAACACAGCTTAGATGTTGTCTCTCCTGTGCCTTCCCAGCTTACCCAGGGAAATAATAGCCCCTGTGATGACCCGCCCCAGGCCTGCACGATCTAGCAGTTATCTCTCAGACTTCCAAGTACTGAGTCCTCCTCTGTGCTTCCATCAACCCCTCTCTCTTACTGTTCTCTGAACAAATCATGCATTTCCACGATTTAGGCCATGCACTTTCTCCTTCCTCTAAAAGGCTCAACACTCTGTCATTTATATATATCATTTACTTCTTTTAAGTATCTGCACAAATGTTATCTATTCAGGTACGCCTTGAATGACCATTTTACACACACACACACACACACACACACACACACACACATGCAAAATCAACAACACTCATAACAGGCTTTGATTTCTTATAGTAAGTGTCACCAGCTAAGGTGTTGAATGTTTACTTGTTTATTTTTGATCTCCATTCACTATTATATAATGTACAGGAAGGAAAGCAGGGACTTTTTTTTTCACAGCCTTATCCTGGGAACAAATAAGGACTCAAAATTATTGACTGGATAAAAGAATAAATGAAATAGCAGCCTCAATAATCTATGCTAGCATTTAATAATATTTATTATTTGTAACTATCATAAGTTCAATGACATTCATTTCAAAGTTCATGGGTTTTACTGTAATTAATTAAAAAAATTTTCCACAATAAAGTTAGATATGTGATTTTAAAATAAATATAGTAGTTCTTCCTTATCTCTGGTTGTATTTTCCATGATTTCAGTTACCCACAATCAACCTTGGTCCAAAAATATTACATGGAAAATCCCAGAAATAATAACTCATACATTTTATATCACCTGCTATGCTGAGTAGTGTGATGAAATCCCTTGCTGTCACCCTCCCTCCAGCTGGGGATGTGGATCATCTCTCCATCCACTGTATCCAGCCCTGCAGATGCTACTCACCTGACAATTTCTTAGTAACTTTCTCAGTTATTAGATGGCCTGTTGCTGTATCACAGTGCTAGTGTTCAAATCATCCTTATTTTCCTTAATAATACCATATTCACATAACTTTTATTACAGTATATTTTTGTAATTGTTCTATTTTATTAATAATTATCACTGTGAATCTTTCACTGTATATATCATAAACTTTTCACATAGAAAAAATCATAGTAATATAGTGCGGGAAACTCACCAGAGTTTCAGGCAACAACTTGGAATCTTGGAGCATATCCTTCCAAAATCAGGGGGAAATACTGCACAGCATAAAAGTGCATTTCTTCCAGGTTACAGATCCTGAGAGTGTACCCTTCTCAATGTGAGTCTTCTCAATGTGAGACCACCTTGCTTACAGCCTGTGAGAGCTTCTGAAGGAGAGGACCCAGCTCTGCTGCTCCCAGGCTGCTGTTGCAGACCCACAGAAACTGTGAAATAATAAAATTTGTATTGTTTTTAGGTTGTTAAATTTGGGCATGATTTGTTATGAAGTAATAAGTAGTTAATCAGATTAAATAATTTTACATGAATTTACATGTGGATAGAACTTGAAACATAATTTTTTTCTTGTGTTTTCTAAAAACATTTCTTTTTTCTTTTTTGGTAGTGCAGTAATTTATCATTAGCAATGTAAAATTTCTCCTAAAATAATTTTTTTTTTAGTTCTTGAAGGTATCATTACTGTATCTAAGAATAATCAAAAGTTTGTTAATTCTTTTTAATTTTTAATATAAGGAAATGTTAGGTAAATTATTCCATCATATATTATATGCAAAAGTTAAATATGAATTTTTAAAATTGTGTTCAGTTGGTTTCCCATATACTGTATTTGTTTTTCAAAGTTTTTTACCTGTGGAACTTTCCACTTCCTATGTCTTACTAAGCCTTTTTGATTGTTTATTCTGTTTTTGTTTTTGGCACATCCCTGAAATTATTTTTTGCTTACATAATTTCTCACCTAACTTTATGAGCTCTTTTTTATGTGTTACTCACTATTGTTTTCTTTTGAGAACTGTCATTTTCCCTCACAGTCACATATTAACTTGTCTTCTTTTATTTTATGTAAATTAATACATTGTATTTGAAAATGAAACCAAGCAAAACCAAAAACCAACACCAGAGGCCACCAAGGCTTTAGGCGTTACTTTTGTACTTCAACAAAATCACCTTAGCACATCTTTGCTTCAGTATAATGATAGGTAATTTTGATAAACAAGAAACTCAAGAAGAGATTTTTAAGGGATAGAGGATTGGCTATAGCTAATGCTAACAGAACAGAGAAGTTACCAGCATCAATAACTTAAAATTTCTGTCTCTAAAACTCTACAAAAGAAGTGGGTGGTCAATATCTTGACTAGGAAGAGAACCATCAGATCAAGTAAAGTATGCTTAAGTTTCAACAGGTAAGGTTTGAAACAGAGTCTTATTAAGATAATTTCATCCTAGAAAGAAAACAGTTACTGTGCCCTTTTCTTCTATTAGTGAGTTTTGTTAAATCTCTTTATATAACTAAATGTTTACTGTAACCTGGCCTAAACCCTTTACCTCAATAGATTCCCAGAAAACAAAACAAAACAAAACAAAAACTACTATACTTCTTTATCCCCATCACGTATGTCTCTTTGGAGCTTAATTTTGTTTCTTCAATATAATGCAACTCAAACTATTAATTATTTGTCCTTAGAACTCCTTACCTTCAGATATAAGAAAATAAGAAAGAAAAAGACAACAGAATGATTTTTCAGTCCTGAACAACAAAAGCATGTATTTTCTTGTTTCAAGTTATTTTCTACACAGGAACCGTGTCTACACAGGAACTAGTGTCTACACAGGAACTAGTTTTCAGCAGATACATTCTATTGTAAATGATTAACATCCTGATTTCCAGCAAGTTAAAGTGTTAGTTTGTGCCCAATGAAATTGCATATTTCTTAAGTGAAAAATGGTTTAATAGCAGTAATTTTATATTAGTCAACCCAGTAGAATATCTGACTTCCAATTACTTGTTTAACAAAACTTAACCTATATTGGATTTACTGTTCTCTTGAAAGGAATATTTGTTCCCCATATTATTTTAAAAACTTATTAAACTCATTTGCATATGAGATTTTTATCTTCTTCAAACTCAAACATAATCATATTGCTCAGCATATGATCAGACCTGAGGCAACACGGTATTACAGGTAACACCAATTAAGATGACCTGTTGACCCAGGTATGGACCTGCAGCTGGAGCAGGCTTGCATTTGTGTTTCAGTTTTCTGTTTGTAATTTGCTGTGGAACATGTGTCAGCCTTTTAAAGCCAGGACTGAACTTCTGTTGTGATTAGCAGAATAAGTGCTCAAGTTGATTTCATGTTTCTTTTGCAGGTGTAGTGTATACACATTGTAGAAAACTTAGAATGTGTAATCAAGCCAAATGAAATAATGAAACCTATTATTACATGGGATATCCCCATTACTATTCTGATATATATGGCCCTCTAGTTTTCTTCTCCTGTATTTTGTGTGTGTGTGTGTGTGTGTGTGTGTGTGTGTGTGTGTATGAATGATGTGGTGTGGTTCATGGGCCTGTTTACATTTCTTTTCTGAATTCTTATTACTCTATTATCCTCTATTACTCTGCAGCTATGGACATTTTGAGTCAAACACTAATCCATTAATAATTCTTTCATATCATATTATTTAAAAATGAGTATTTGTATATTCCTTTAATGTGAAGATTCAAATGTGGGCTTCAACTTGTGCAAAATCAAGTGTAATAAAAATTAAATCGCCCTGGCTGGCGTAGCTCAGTGGATTGAGCGCGGGCTGCGAACCAGGCATCGCAGGTTCGATTCCCAGTCAGGGCACATGCCTAGGTTGCAGGCCATGTCCCCCAGCAACCGCACATTGATGTTTCTCTCTCTCTCCCTCTCCCTTCCCTCTCTAAAAATAAATAAATAAAATCTTTAAAAAAAAAAATTAAATCTTTGTCTACTGAGTTAAATGCAACATAAAAATCAGTGGGCTAATGAATTTAATAAATAAAGTAAAATTGGAAAACACAAGAGATTCCAACTAATTTAATTGCTTCTCAATGAATATGAAAAAAATCATATTTTAATTTTAATTTGATAGGCCAATGTTTTCCAAAATGTTTCATAAAATGCTATTTTAATGGATATTTTCAGGTGAAACAGAAAAAAAAGTGTTCAGTAACCAAATAAGTTTGGACATACTTAAGTGAAGCAGGTTTGTTGTTGTTGTCATCGTTATTTATTATTGTGCATTTTTGTCTCTTCTTACAGATATTCTCAAACCTTTTAGTATGATAATGTACATTGCAAATGTCCATAATAGAAACTAGCATACAAATTTCCCCTAAATTTTGCCCTTGGAACTCCTTCACTCCTTTTGTTTAAAAGATAATACTAGCATTTCAATGAACAATTCTTGATGAATGCTTGGATAAAATTATCAAAAAGTATTTTCTTTGAATACTTAGCATGTTGTTTCTTTTTGTAGCTTCTATTTAGTGGTCTTTGTAGACTAGACTATAAGCCTTATGCAAAATTTCTAAGATGAATGATAGCTTCACATGACTTTAAACTCTTTAAATTTAGTGACTTTTACTCCTCCAACTCTTTTGCCCCAAGGCATTTTGATATCAATATCTACTTGTTAAATCTAAAATATTTCTCTTTTACTGCTTTCTCTCTCCTCCTTCTTGACTTGAGACAACAAATTCCCAATCACTAGACATCACAGCATTTCCATGCATCTCTTTCTTTTTTCTCCAACTTTGACTTTGTTGATGAAACCAATTGGAACTACAGGTTCAAACATTTTTATAACATGTTTACTATTACAAGTTTCTCAGATTCTGTTGACCTTCTATTCATCTGTCCTTGTTAGTTTCTAAACATGTTCAAGTCATATCAATAGCAAACATTTCACAATCACTCATCTCAACTTCTCTAAGTACAGAGCTTTGTTGAAAGGTGTCTCAAGATTATGCTAATAAGATTTACCACAAATTCCTGTTATGTGTCCTCATTAAGCCTTCACTACTACTCTGAAATGTGTGTGTGTGTATGCGTGTATGGCTTATTAATAACATTACCATAGTCTGCACGTAACCTACTCCATGCAGACAGTATCTATCATACCTTAAAACCCTGAGAAAGTTATCTTGTCTCTTCATTTTTAGAGAATCCATAGTCATTCTTTCTATTTTACATCATTTTTAGGAACAAAACTTCTGTACTTGCTAGGACAAATCCTCTGTATGTATTTTGCTTTTCACTTTTTCTTACTTTCTTCCGGACCCTCTTCCTTAGTCTTCTAGATATATCTTCAACCTTTCTCAAAACCCTACTTCTTTTCTTTCAGCTTAAAATGTGCATAGATCTACCATAATATAAATCACCAAAACATTCAATTCAATCTTTTTCTTCCTCAGCTCCCAGACAACTTATTTTCCACTGTTAGTTTACCTGAACCAACTCCTCCTTTCAATATCTTGTCTCACTCGATTGTAACATGACCTTCACTACATTCCTGAAACTGATTGTCTAATCAGAAGGTAACTTGCTTGTGAGAAAACCTGAAACCTTTTCAAGTCTTCTAATTGTGTCTGAACAGTTCGCCCATTGATTAGGTCTTCTTCTGTGACTTCATTACTTTGCCTTTGGGTTCTTGCACGGCCACATTTTCTATCTATCTGCAGCCTCTTCTTCTCTGTCCCCTTTGCTGACTCAGCATTCTGCTGTGAGTGAGTCTTTACACACTGGGCAGTGATCTCATCCATAATCATAACTTCAAATCTCACCCTCTGTGGCCCGGACTCCTCAACCTTAGCTGCACAGGGAAAGATTTAAAAATGATTGAAGTCTAGATCGACCTCCATTATTCTGATTTAATTGGTCTGGTCCCAACCTGCATTTGGGCATCTTTATAATCTTCTAAATGTCATTACAACAAACAATGGATCCACTTGCTCTGTGGATTTTCTTTTGGTTGCAGCAACTCATTTTTTTAATTCTAACAAGGCCTCAAAATCAGCACATCAGAATGTCTCATCTTTTATCTGTTCTGGATTGTACTCGGTCCCAATCAATGTACCATTTTATATATTTTGTCTTCTTCCTCAATCATAACCCAATTTTAAAACACTTTCCTACAGGTAATATTGCCAAACATCTCTCATTTCTTTCCCTCTATAATCCCAACTGTAGGCTCCCTTTAGTGCTTCATGGCCTCCTGTCTAGACTTTTAATAACATCTCATCAGTGATAATATTCCCCGCAGTAATATTCTCCAAAAATTTTTGATCATGGTATTGATAATTTATTGATTGTTCAAATTTAATACAAGCAAATGCAGCATTTATTTATCACTTCTCTTATCTGTTTCCTTTAACTGGACTACACTCCTCAGGCCTTTATGCTTATTCATTTAGCTTTTTATTCCTTTGCTTATGATGATATTTTTCTACCTACAACTTTCCAAGTTCTTCAGAGTCCAAAATAAGACTTTTGATAACATGCATTTAGTTTCAAATCTCACTGTATTATCCTGGGAAATTTGCTCTTTTCTTTTTGTTTCAGTTTTTAAAACCTGCGGGTTGAGATGATAATTTTTCTGAATTATAAAATTGAAATAAATTAATGGTTGCAAAGTTCCTGGCTAAATACAGATTCTCAAAAATATTGTGTTCCTTTCCTGGCTGATTTTCCCTTCCATTTAGGCCTCCCGTAAATTTCTCTCACGTTAGCTTTACTACAGTAGTCACTAAGCCATTGTATGGCTGTGTGTTTTGCTTCCTCAATAAGCTCTTACAGTCTGTGCCCGTGTCTTGAATCATACTTTTTTTATATTCACCAAAGCATTATAATGTATTATATTCAGGGTTGACATCATAAAATATTGTTGAATGGATTTTCTTAAGTAAATGATAAATTTTTTATTGAAGTACAAACCAAAATCTTCCAAGTTTACTGTTGAAAGATTTCATCAGAGTTCATACATTAAAAAAGCTATGTACTTTTTGGTATTGAAATAAGGAAAGGAAAAAAGGAAGGAAGGAGAATACATAAATAATGGAAGGAAGGAAAGGAAGGAAGGAAGGAGAGGAAGGAAGGAAGGAAAGAAGGAAGGAAAGGTAGGGATGAAGGAGTGAGGGAGGGAGGAAGAAAGGAAGGAATGAAGGAAGGAAAGAGAAAGAGAAAAGAAAAATTCAAATCTTATTTTTGAAAATAAAATGTATATTCAGTTTAAGATTAGATACTGATATGAGCAAGCCAGAAAACTAGTTTTATGCCCTGCCTGCAGTGTTACCCACATGGTAATGCTGTGAGGAAAACACTCTGATCTGCTACAGTTTGAACATCTCTAAAATGTAGGTAAGTTCACTTTGAACTCTCATCCATGTGAGTTGTGATTGTAAGACAATATCATTTATGGATGTATTTTGAGTTTTTTTTGAAAGTTTCAAAGGTCTACATATATAAAGTGATATCATTGTATATACTGTAAGTATTGTATAACTGTGTTTCTTCCCAGATATAGAATATCTAATTTCTTCTTATAATTTCTTCTTATTAGTCACGATTTGGTGTTTACACATTCTCTATACATATGATCTATCTTCTTCCCCTGCCTCTCTTGCTGATTGTGCTACCTGAAGTTAAGGCCTATCCGTGCTCTGCTTCCTCACCCATCCCTGAGGTTGTGTACATTAAGTTTCAGACTAACACCCAAGATTCCTTTATTATAATTACGCTACAGTACACTCTCGATTGTCTATGATAATGGATTACTGGGAGAGCTGGCTAAACAAATTGGCTTGGATATTTGTCACCTTGAATGAACTCTCCCATGCAGGCTCTTGGGAGTGGCAGAAAGGGTTGGGTGAGAAAACAGGCACAGTGATTGAAACTCCAGCCAGATAACTTCACAGAGAATTCTGGAATGTCCCTGTGTCATTCCCCTCTAAGGATGAAAAGACTGAAAAACTGAGAGCCTCTAGCAGCAAACCTTTGTTGAATAAATTAATGAATAAGAGAACAACCTGGAGTGTCTTCCATAAAGGACAGGTCTCTTTTTTTCCCATCACAAATCTGGAATAAATAAGTGCATTCAAGAAGGAAAGACTGCGGTAGTACAAACTCTTAATTAAGGAAGCTATACTTAAAAGAGAGGCATATCTCTCAGATCCTCTGTAAAATATATTCAGATATGTTGCAACGAAGGAACACACAATGAAACACTCAAAAATCAATGCTAAGTATGGAATAAAGATTGTCAGATATTTATGACATTCAGAAACAGACCCTCCTCTGCCTTTTCAGAGACTGCTGTTGATTTTCCTGTAGTCAATACACAGAAAGGTACAAACTGATTGTTGAGGTAGGTGAGGAGGTATATCCTTGTAATTGTGCAACTGGTTGTCAGGTGACTGATGTAATTTAAGTTGCTTCTAAGGATGAAGGATTTGAGGTGAGGCTCCAGCTCTTCCAGGACTACTTAATACTTTTCTACCTGTTCTGTTGTTTTTTCCAAGGAGGGAAATGACACAAAGGAAAACTGCAGCTTAATTAAAATATCAGAATTAGAACAGCAAGTGTTACTTAGCCCAGTGATTGTGGGGAATCCACTTTTCTATTGAGAATTCAAAGGCCTGAATTTCAGTCTTATTCCTCCATTACCTACCTGAAAAACTCCAGCTGTGCAGGACTCTCTTTACTCTTTTGTAAGAGATTTGGACTACATGAACTCTTAAATTACTCTTGAACCCCAGCTTCAGTAAGACCATGATAAAAAAAGTGGGACTTTGAAAAATACATGCACAGATGGCAAAAGTAATGGGACTTGGGACATGAATATGACAATTTGATGTGAGGAGTCTGAGGAGATTCTGAGGATTCCAATTTGGATTACTGGTGTCAAGGTAACAGTTTTAGAGAAGTTCGTGAACTGTTAACTCCCTCAAAATGCAGACAAAATGTGGAGAAAGCAGCAGTCAGGGTGATTCACATATTTGACAATGGAGCAGTGATTGCCTGGGAAAACTATAACCTCTTTCTTTTTCTTCATTCTCTAGCTTGTGTATTCTAGTTCTAACCATCTGGAAAAATTCCTCTGGCATTATGCATAAAAACTTATTACTCACTTTGCATGGAGAAAGCATAGACACTTCAAGCCTCATTTAACTTGCATGTACAGGGAATGATGAGTATGAAGCATGGGCTCTAATTATGAGTTTGAGATAGTGGGGTAAAGCATAAAGTAGTGACCACCCATGATCCCAGCTAATGATGGCATCACATGCAACAAGGCGGAGACAGAGACCTACGGAGGCAGTGGCAGCTGAACCTCCATGGTGACCTAGGCCTAGATGCAGAAGCTGTCTCTGTGGAATGACACATCCCTGCACCAGGGCTTCAAGTGGTTAACTCATATGCTCCAACTCCACTATATATAGAAAATTGCTTATTTAGTTGTTTAAAATATAAACAAATATATATTAAAAGTTTGAAAAATTTAAAGATCTAAATAAGCAGATAATTGTGTCTTTTTGCAGTGATTTGGGAATTCCTCATTCTCAGTCATTGTAACAGATATTTTGTAAAATAATAGCCATGTAATTGTTTTCCCTCTGGTATTTTTGTCACTTGTCTCTCTAACATATTGATTGCTAAAACAATCTTTTAAAAATTGTAACACTAGGATAAAGGTCAGATATGGTCTCTTCCCAACTGTTTCATAACCATGATGTACTTCCTCACACACCAATTTCAGTCACTGATTGCTTCCTCTCTAGCTTGCTAAAATGAAATAAAAATTAGAGGAGAATAGTCAACAATCTCTTGCTACTTTTGGAAACTGGGACTTGATTCTGTCATACTTAGTGTTATTTGTTATAAAATGCCTCATAAAATACAGTGTATTAGGGTTCTTAGGACATAATTGCAGCAGTGGAATTGCCAGTTCAAACGGCGATTCCATTTTTAGTTTTCTGAGGAAATTCCATACTGTTTTCCATGGTGGCTGCACCAGTCTGCATTCCCACCAACAGTGCACTGGGGTTCCCTTTTCTCCACATTCTCTCTAGCACTTGTTTGTTGATTTGTTTATGAGGGCCATTCTGACTGGTGTGAGGTGGTATCTCACTGTGGCTTTAATTTGCATCTCTCTAATCGCTAGTGATGTTGAGCATCTTTTCATATGTCTCTGGGCCCTCTGTATGTCCTCCCTGGAGAAGTGTCTGTTTATGTATTTTGCCCATTCACAATAGCCAAGAGCTGGAAACAACCTAAGTACCCACCACTAAATGAATGGATCAAAAAACTATGGTACATTCATACAATGCAATACTAGTCAGCAGAGAAAAAGGAGCTCTTCCTACCCTTTGTAACAGCATGGATGGAACTGGAGAGCATTATGCTAAGTGAAATAAGCCAGGTGGTGAAAGACAAATACCATATGATCTCACCTTTAAGTGGAACCTAATCAACGTAACAAAAAAGCAAGCAAAATATAACCAGAGACAGTGAAAATAAGAACAACCTGACAGTAACCAGAGGAGAGGTGGGAGGGAATAATGGGAGGAAAAGGGGGAAGAGTTTTCAGGAACAACTATAAAGGACACATGGACAAAACCAAGTGGGGATGGAATCAGGGAAGGGAAGTGGGGATGGCTGGGGTGGAGGGGGAATGGTGGAGGGTAAATGCAGACAACTGTACTTGAACAACAATAAAATAATTAAAAAAAAACAATAAATAAAATAAAATACCATGTTTTTCAGACTGTAAGATGCACTGCCCAATACATTTGGGAGAAAGGGGAGTGTGTGGCTTACAGCTCGAATGTAGCTTACCTGGCTCACTGGGGGGGGGGGGGGCATGGCAGTCTATGTTATTTATGTTATTAAATATTTTACCACATTTTTCGCTTCAAAAATTTTTTTCTATTTTCCTCCTCTAAATCCTAGGTGCATCTTATGGTCCAGTGCATTTTACAGTCCGAAAAATTTGGTACTCTAAAAATACTATGTATTTACAATATTACTCAAAACCAGTTTTTGACAAATAAAAGAAACTCTACATGCTGTAGCATCTTTAACCAACAGTTATACTACTTCATATTTCTGCTATAACATTTAGCTTTCAGATTTCCTGTTAAATATCCCTAAACTGTTCTATATCACTTTTGAGCATTGGCAATTATGGCTAGTTCATAAATTTTGTAAAATACTGGTTTTCAGAACAAATACTTTTTAACTTGATCTCTTTATCTTTAGAAAAATAAAAAGTATATATAAACAATGAATGTTTCCTGCTATAACTTGATTCCTTAATATAATTAAATAATACTGAAAATAATTTTTTTTCTTGAAAATTCGTCAGATGTTTTTGACCAATTGTCACTTGGTGACTAAGAGGCAGGCTTCACAACACATAACTTACTCACGCTAACAACATCTCTTAACTTTGAAAATTCTGTCATCTATTCTGAGATTCTAGGCATTTTTACTGTTTTTATTTCCATTGTCTGTTCTGTGAATAAGCAACTCCTTCATAATGTGCTTCAATGATAAAATATAGTGCAACTTTATATTGACTTATTAGGTTTTATAAAACATTTTTTAAAGATTTTATTTATTTATTTTTAGAGAGAGGAGGAGGGAGGGAGAAAGAGAGGGAGAGAAACATGGATGTGAGAAGCACTAATGGGTTGTCTCTCATATGTGCCCCAACTGGGACCGAATCTGCCACTCTGATATGTGCCTTGACCTGGAATAGAACTGGAAACTTTTTGCTTTTCAGGACAATGCCCAACCAACTGAGCTACACCAGTCCAGTCAAGTTTTGTAAAACTTTTGATTATTGCCTCAAATTGAGTATAAACACACAGTCATTCTCCAAAAAAAAAAATGCATGCATTTCTTGTAAAACTTGTATTAAATACCTTATTTCAGAACTCCGTTTCTGTACTCTTTTCTTCACATGCACACATTTTTAATTTTAATTCTGGATTGTAGTGAAATACGTTAGGTACATTTTTATGAGGTACTGCAAATTGTATATACCTCCAGCTGAAATGGCAATAGAATGAATAGATAGAAGCTATAAATAATCCCATGACACTGAAAATAAACACTACAGTATAACTTACTTTTAAACCTGGTGAGCATCTAAATGTTTTAACTTAAATAGAATGATCTATGCTTCTTTTACTATCATCAGCATATTAAAAATAATAAATTCAAGGAAGTATTGTAGAACAGTTGCCATAATAAAAAAAAACCTACTGTATTCCAGGTCAATGCTAGGTATTTTTCATGCTACATTGCTTATCCTTAAAGCATTTCAAAAAGTCAGATATTATTATTTTAGTTTTTCAGTTGGGGAAACGCAGGAACAGAATGGTTAAAAAATTGGACTAAAGTCTTAGAAGTAACAAAGGCTGGAATTTAAATTTGAACTAAATCCATCTGGCTTCTTGAATGAGAACTGTCTTAGAAGAAATCACATTAAATCTGAGCCAAGAAAACACAACACTTTTGGACAGTTGATCATTCTTAATATGCAAGCACGTTTATGGCACATTTGAGGAAAAGAATATAATGTCAAAATATCTGCAGTATCCATATGGCCATACTAGTCCCCATAGCAGCCTAATTTCTTCTATCCTTTTCACCTCAGATTAAGCACTAACTAAAAAGGGGACAATAAACCTCCTGTTCTTGGGTAGAAGCCTTTGGAGTTGCCTTTTAATAAGTTTCTGTTTCCAGATTGCCTTTGGCTTTGGACCCTAGAACTGTTGATGTCTTCTCTCCATCTCCTTGAGAATGCTTGCTCTTCACACCCTTTCAGGTTTGCTTAGCAAAGGCTTCAGTTGCTCCCCAGCTTTGCTAGAATTAGTAAACCACATTTGAATGCCGCTGCTTTAAAACCACTTGGGTAGCTATTTAAAAGCACAAAAACTGGGGCCACAATCCAGACTCCCTCAATCAAACTCTCCAGGGTAAAGTTCAAGAATCTGGATTTTTAACAAATACTCTTTGTGATTCTGTCATGGAGACAGGTTTGGTAATTACAACAGAAAGACCCAAGGTTCATGGTGTCCTGAAAGTAAAATCACCGACTCAGGGCATTCTCCTCTTTAGTCTGTGCTACTTTGTAAGGACCATTCCCAGTCAGCAGTGCCATGCCCCCATCCCTAATAAAACTGCTCCTTCTCTCCATATGTGGCATTTGTGCATTCTATGACCGTTTGGAAGAGGACCTCAGAAAAGGGTGTGGTGGGTGGATGCTGAAAAAAAGATAGTTCTCCTGTGCATCTTTGAGCTTTTATCCCCCTCAGGAATTTTTGTTTTTGTTTTTTGGTCAGTGATCTCTACTTGAAAAGCAGAAAAAGTATTACCAATCACTATGTGAAACACTTGCCCTTGCTAGAGGAGAATGGCTTATGAGAATTTTACATACCAAAAATGTAATGCTAAGAAACATTTTGAAATCTTAGTTTCAGTTTTGAAAATGTATAAATTTCTCTACTCTCTCATCTGGGTATGATAAATACTACTTAGAGTGAAAAAATAAACACTTTAAACTAGGGTTTGGAAAGGAAAAATCTGAAATCTGTATGAGTGCAGTATATTTGTGCTGGGTGATAGATAATGATTATATACATTTTTCCAAGGTACATAGATTATAATAATAAAATAATTTACAGGAAGGGGAAAAGGTAGTGTTTATTTTTAATATAGTATGTAAGCATATTTTACCTTAAGAATAGAAGCTTCACTTTTTTTTTTCATTATTTACATTTATAGAACAACTCATATTCTGGAACATGCACAACCCCTTTTGTTATATGTCTAGATTTATTAATATTTTTGGCAAAAACTAAGTGCAAATCTCTGTTACATACTAGAGAGATATAAAAATAACAAAGACGGGTTGCTTTCATCCCCACTTCTATTTCTAGCATAGTTGTTCTGTCCTGGGAACACAATGGCATTTTTTTTTCCTGGCTGTATATTGTTTAACTAATGTAACCATGACTCATTTTTCTACCAAGGCCCATACTAATAACCCTACAGCCCTGCCCTAACTAATTTGGAAAGAAATAACAAATAAATGTTCAGAGAGGCAGAATTTTGAGTTTTACTTACTCTTATGAGAGTCATTGTGCTACTTTAATTTAATTTTGTATAAACCAGAGATAAAAAGAAGAGAACAGAGCCAAGAACAATGAGCAAATATCTAATATTTGTTGTGCATATACCAAATCCATTGAATGCATTACCTTATATAATTTAACCAAGTAGAAAGGAACTTAAGGAATATCACATTTAATTTTTTAACTTTTTCTTTAAAAAAATTATTTTGCCCTGGCTGGCATAGCTCAGTGGATTGAGTGCAGGCAGCAAACCAAAGGGTCACAGGTTTGATTCCCAGTCAGGGCGCACGCCTGGGTTGTGGGCCAGGTCCCCCGTGGGGGCCATGCGAGAGGCAACCACACATTGATGTTTCTCTCTCTTTCTCCCTCCCTTCCCCTCTCTAAAAATAAATAAAATCTTTAAAAATAAAAAATTATTTTGACTAGAAACCTGGCATCCTTGGACTCAAATGCTTTGCCTACAACATTCAGGCTTGGTTCCCAGTTAGCTGACCTTGTCAGTTGTTCTTGTCAGCACACATCACTCTTCGGTTGTTTGATATTCATGAAAGGCTCGAAAGAGCCTCAGTAAGGAAATAAGACAGGTCAGAGGGATATCATATACAGGATTATATTTACTGTGATTAAGTTATAAAATTTTTTATTTTGAAATATATATGATGAAAAGAAATACACTATGCCCCAAATTATTACTTCAATATAAATCTCCTAAGAAAATTATGCATTTTAATTTTATATATATTTGTCTTATGGTATGCTCCAACTTTCTTAAATTTTAAACATAGTTAATCTATATACATTTCTTTCATTTTTCTTTTAAACTAGATTGTATAGCTGTAGAATTGTTTTACAAATTACTCACATAAATAATACCTCAGAACTTCCTAATACTTCCTCAATTATTGGACTTTCAATTTGCTGTTATATGTAAAATCATGATAAGTTCCTAAATGATTTACACTCCTGGAATATTTTCTTGCCCTTTATTATAGGAATACTGACTAAAAGCTATGAATAATTGAGGCTGTTGATAGAAGTACTTTCCAATGTGTTATATCAATCTCCATAAGTAAATCGAGGTGAGTCTCAGGGAAGGTCATTTCTTTCACTTTATTTTCAAAACAGGAATGCTAGTAAGCTGAAGGGGGGCTAGTACGTGGTATCAGCACAAATTCTAACAACATCAAGAACCATAAGGATTGAATGCCTGAAACCCTGATACAAATCACCATTATGGATATATTTAGTAACAGTGACAGGTAGTTTTTTAATCTTTCTCGATAGTTTTTGCTTTCCTATCTGGTCATTATCTGGAACCTTTAGCCTTATAATATTCTAACCTGACCAATGACCAAATATTAATAGATAATCTGCTTTATTTATCTTATGGTCATGATTATTGCAAATATTACCTGTCACACTTCATAGAATCTGCCTTACATAAATGGAGATGTTATATTTCTTCACATTCAAGTTTTCTTTTATTTAATATTTTCAGTCACAGAGTGTTTCCAGGGGTAAAATACAAGGCCAAATCAATGGAATGGTACAGAAAGTCCAGAAATAGATCCCAAATCTATACTAGAGTTTGAGTTGCATTAAAAGGTGACATTTAAAATCAATGGAATAGTTATTTGATTGAGTGATATGGGACAAACAGTAACTATCAAAAACACAATGTCACACTACCTTTAAACACTGTGACAGAATAAATTGCAAGTAGTTCAGATGTATAGAAGTGCAACATAAAAAATTCAGTATAAAGAAGGCATGAGAGAAATTTATTTTTATAAATAGTTATGCAGTAGAAAGGTCTTTTTAGAAATGACTAAAAAAACTCATGAGTTTTTTAAATTTTTATGTATTGATTTTTAGAAAGAAAGATTGTTGTTCCACTTCTTTATACATTCATTGGTTAATTCATGTATGTGCCTTTACCAAAACTGAACCCACAGCCTTGTTGTATTGGGAAGATGCTGTAACCAATTGAGCTACTTGGCCAGGGCAACTTACAAGTTATTAATGAGAAAAATACACAAACTCAAATTAAAACATTAAAACAAAAATTTTTGCATTAAAATAAACTAAAAGGAAAACACACACACTGTGCGAAGGAGGAGTATATTTCCAACTCAAGTCATAAAGGGTGAATTTCATAAAGAATAATTAGCAGCCCTGGCTGGCATAGCTCAGTGGATTGAGCGCGGGCTGTGAACCAAGCATCGCCGGTTCGATTCCCAGTCAGGGAACATCCCTGGGTTGCAGGCCACGGCCCCCAGCAACTGCACATTGATGTTTCTCTCTCTCTCTTTCTCCCTCCCTTCCCTCCTAAAAATAAATACATAAAAAATCTTAAAAAAAAGAATAATTATCATTGTTTTTTAAACTTTAAAAAACCCATTTGACACAGCATTTTTACATGTAGTAATCTAGCCTCATGGAAATACATTGATAGGATAACATTGTTCATATATAGATGATTGAAAAGCACATCATGTGCATCAGGAGAGGATTGGTGAGATAAATTGATAATCTTGTGAAACATTTCCTGATGCCATTAAATAGAATGAAATTTTCTATAGTAATAATATGAGGAGATACAGATATATCTATCTATCTATCTATCTATATATATATATATATAGACTATCTCCAGAACAACTCATAAATAACACTTAACACCAGATATTCCTAAGAAGGATATCTGGGTAGTTAAGACATGGGGTAGAAGGGAGACTTACTTTTTATGGTATGTATTTTTTGAGTAATCTGAGCTACAATAATAATACCAATAATTTAAATATCATATGTCAGTTTTACTTGGAAATAAACTCAATGATATTATATATACACACATATGAAATGTAAGAATAGACATAGTAGTCTTTTGTAAAAATGTATCTGATATTTCCATTTAAGAAAAATATTTGACTTGCTTTTTTATTATCAATGTAATTATTCAGGTTTCCACTTTCTGATGTGAAACTATTAATTATGGAACTTACAAATTGTGATTCACAATTCTAACAGCTATTGAAAACACAAATGAATTCTGGATTAACAAAACTATGGTCTTTTTTCTCATTATCAAGATACACTAGCTAAGAAAGTAGTGTTAACTTATTTCAAAGTGTTGTCACTGAGTATTATTATCGTTTTTTGAGATAACCTTTTAGTAATTATTTTATTATGGTTTACAGAATGAGCAAATAAGTTTCCTTATTTTTCAAATGATTGTTATTAAAGACAGTCAAAATTAAAGACCTATTTTGAGAAATAAGTGTAATAGCAAAGTGAATAATAGCAGGAAAAATTTACATGTGGATATTTTTACACTAAAATGAATTTTATTTTAGAAAACAAGACACCAGGTTGTAAAAACAGCCATCCAGCACAGTGGTTCCTTGCCCACCATTTCCCTTTCTGCAGTTTCAGCTAACCCATGGTCAACTGTGCTCCTAAAACATAAAAATTCCAGAAGTGAACATTTTATGAATTTTAAGTTGTGCACAGTTCTGAGTAGTGTGACGAAATCTCTCACCATCCTGCCCTGTCCCGCCCAGGATGTGAATCATGCCTTTGTCCAGGGCACCAATGTCGCACTCACCACCCGCGTGTTAGTCACCGAGCAGCTGCCTTGGTTATCAGATTGACTGTCTTGGTATCGCAGAGCGTGTGCCCTCATTTTACTTAATAATTGCCCCAAGCCCCTCATAAAACTTTTATTACAGCATATCATTATAAATTTTCTATTATTAGTTATTAATGTCTTACTGTGGCCTAATCTATAAATTAAACTTAATCCTAGATACATATGTTTATGAAAAAATAGCATTTGTATGTATATATGTATAGGATTCGGTACTATTATTTGCTATACATTTATATTGTCATAAAATACCTGATCTTGAATTGTGTGTTAGCTGACCAATTATATAATTCCAACTCATAGAAAATTTTATTTTTAATATAGCTAAGTAACACACCCAGAAAAAAACAAGCAATGTCACATGAAAAGGCACAACTATTTCTTTTATTATTCTGAATTAGTTATACTTGAAAAAATTATATATATTTTACATTTATCACATCAGGTTTATTAAACAAATTAGCTAGTATGAAAAGAAATAGCCTAACATTAAAAAATCTATACCTGCATTAGAAGGTATACCTTTTGTCACTAGAAACTACACATTTTAAATAAAACAAAATCCTATTTTGAAACTTATAAAAGGTAGCCACAGAAATACATTTTGTCATGTATAGTAAATGTTTAAATAAATATAAAAATAAATTTTAATGAATTAGAGTAGCTTCTACATTTTAATGAAGGGCCATATATTTTGTTAATGAAAAAGAGAAAGTAGGTATTTCATTTTGGATATTTTAAAGTGATTTTGTGTGTCTACCACTTAAATTCAACTCCATAAAATGTAATTTTTCTTACATGCATAAAATGCAGAGAAAAATACTATCATTTAACTATTAAGGGGCTTTTTAAAAAGACCCCATTTGCATTGCTTTAAACCAGTAACTGCTAATTTAAAATAAAATAATAGATACCACATTATAAATTTTTTTATAATATGAAGATTTAGTGCCTTCCATCTAAAATTTACAAGTATAATTACTGTTAATGTTTTAAGTCTGCTAAAATGTATATTTATATATAAAACATGCAAGTATCATTTACAAGGTAAAAAACCATTTTTTTTAAAAGTCACAATTGAGTAATTGTAAAATCTAAAATTTAACAATCATTCAGTTCAAAAATTTAGGCAGGGCAAAAGGTTGAGTGGAGGGAGTAGGGTTAACAAGATAAAAGACAAAGTAATAAAACAATCAAAATACATTTGGGGAAGAAAGTTAGATAAGTATGTAAATAAATATAAGTTAAGCCACAATATAAATGCTCCTCTCTGAAAAGTACACCTAAAATGTTTGTGTACTCAGAAATAAAATATTTGAATTGATTGAATGCAACAATATTTCATAAAAGAGATACGTTACAGACTGAGAATGGGTAGGATTGCACTGTATGGCAGATGGAGGAAAAGGGACATTTTAAGCGGAAAGACAGACAAGGCACAGTTGATGAAAATCTAATTCTTGTTATAGGAAGGAGGACTAGTAAGGTTGGCTTGGTACTTCTAGCTGCATATAGTAATTGCACAGTTAACCTGTAGGGGTACTCAAGAATTTATAAATACTTTATTTTAAAGCTTCTATTAAGTATTACAATATTAAAGTTTACATTAAGTCCTATATTCATAATTCAAATTCTCAGTTAACTTAATAAAAACTAGTTCAGTTTCCAGAGATGAAGGCATGGTATTTTATTATTTTTATTTCTATTAATATACTACTCTAAATTGGAGACTCACCATGGTAACTGGTGAGTCAATATTATCATGAATCAAAAGCACAAATTTATTTGTATAGCTGAAGGATAAATGAAAATTCTAGACTGAATTTAAAGCTCAATTGCACTATATTCAGACAAGAATTTTTAACATTGTTTACTGTAATATATGGAAAATTGGTTTTCATAATGCATCACTGGGCTTAACCGTGTAAAAGAAAAAGTTAATTCAAAGTTTCTAAAATTTAATTCTCTCTCTGGTTGTATTTCTGTATCAGACCCTCTTTTTAATTCAGAGAACTAAGCAAATTATATGGCAAATAAGTATTTTTTAAAATTATTTTCTTACTTAAGAGTAATCCAAAGAGATTACTTTTAGTTCAGAAAAAGATTTATAATTTGTCATTAATGATTATCTAAACTTAATCCCCCAATGTAACAATAAATATACCATACTGCTGAATGATTTAATAGAATATTAGGCAGATAAACTACCCTTTTTTGGATGACTATGCAATCTCTTATTTTTTAAAAAAGTAAGCCCATGTTAGCATTATTATACACTCTTTATCACTGTACTGGTTCTGGAATGAACTTTTCTTACCAGCCAACTTCAAATAAAGCATTCAGCAATATCCTGGTGCAAGAAATGATAACATATATC
Organism: Tonatia bakeri; assembly: GCA_004024845.1. Lineage (NCBI taxonomy): Eukaryota > Metazoa > Chordata > Mammalia > Chiroptera > Phyllostomidae > Tonatia > Tonatia bakeri. The sequence goes on along the minus strand of PVIA01002901.1, from coordinate 53,305 downwards.
TCTTCAAAAGTGGAATTTTAAATATTTTCCCAAAGATTGGTGAAAAGTCTGGGTGATGAAGCAGTGAAAAAATAAATTAAGGAAGTGAAATAAAAGATGGACTACACAGTAAGCATAAGACTAAAATGGAAAAAATGAAAAATTCTGGGAATCTTAACCAATATTCACATATCAGTTACTCATATATAAGTAAAATAATATTTCTACTTACATGTGCATTGACATCTAAGGGAGGTGTCGGATAATAAATAAATAAACTCTGGTGGCATTCACTTAGCAGTTCAATAAAATTGTTTCACTATTATACCATGTGTTCACTGACCACAAGCAAGGAAATGAGAGAAAAAGGAGATAAAAAGGGAGAAAGACAGAACTTCCTAACTGAAACCTAGGCAAATCCAAGCAGTCTCGCATTATGATTGTTAGTTAGTCAAGGCATGATGTAAATAATCCAATTTGTTGCATATTTACTAGAATGCTTGGGGGTAGAGGATTGAGCTCATGCTTTTTTGTTTGTTTGCACCTTAGACAAAGCACAACAAAGACGATCTGAATTATAGTGTAGCAGAATAAAAGTTTACTCGTGTGAGCTCCCCTCCGCAGGGCCAGACAAAATGGTCTTACAGAGCTCTATTTTACCCACACAAAGGACCCCAAGTTGCACCCTTTCAACTTTTGTAGGGAGCAAACAAACAGGACTATGACTAGGTGATTTCCTCGGTAACCCACACGGTACCTCATTCAAACCATGAAGCTGCACAGACCACTGGTTTGATCTGAAGACTGGCAATGTTAGCTGGAGAAAGCACATACATATAACTTCAAGCTTCTTTGGAAAAATCGCTGTTGCATGCAGGACTTGGCTCTTCCTCATCAATACCCCAGTCAGATCCACTGCTGGTCTTTGTACACGTCCCACCAACAGCCCTTCCCCCCTCCTGCGATCTAGGTCTGGGAAGGTAGAGAAGTGCAGGAAGTGACAGAGATCATGTATTTTCTAAGTATCAATGAGACAAACCAAAATTTCAGTTAATATAGTTACAACAGAGTAGCTGTCATATACATTACAGATTTAAAAATTTTGATAATACAGCAATGAAAAAATATGTTACAGCACATTTTACCTATTCATGTGTGTAGTTTGAATATATTGACTGTCTAATATTAAGAATTAAAGTTTATATAATTTCTTTTAAATTATGGGAGATTATAACCCCCACCAAATTATTTCTCTCATATACTTGCAAGCTCTATTTGTGCTACATTCCTAATAAACAGTTCATCATTTGTACTTGGAATAATTAAGTCACCTTGGATATCTTAAATCAAAAACAAACTTACACTTTGTCTAGTTTTTATTAACTATGGAATATTTTAACAGGATTTACATTTCTTTCAGAATGTAATATTTAACATAAAGTTTCCTATTAAATTAAACAAGCATGAACAGAGTAAAGTAGGTCAGAAAGAAGCCAATCACATTAAGTTGACAGTAGCAACACGTCCCCCGTGGTTGTTTCTGAGTCCTGACTGTGGTTGGAACTGATGCCAGTGTCCGAGTCCGTGTCATTTGTGTATACGTGCGACACTCTCTGAGTGAAGGGAGGAACCTGCCCACTGCTGTTGGGGACCTCAAACTCCTTCCCTCTGTTTTCCTTTACCTGGCATGCGTCTTTGTTGCTGATATGAAGTGAACTGAACTCCTTGGCCAGGAGCTCATATTCTTTTGCTTTCATTTGAAGCAATGAGTCACTGTATTTAATCTCTTTCTGGATGCCACTCAAGTGAGAGTGGATTTTCAAACCAGCTTTCATGCTCTTCTCCAAATCACACTTAACAGTTTCTAAATTTAGGCTTTCAAGTTCACTTGCAGCCGCCCCTTCTGCATCTTCATGTATCCCACTGCAGACACTTTTTACCTCTTTTTCTATTTCAGTGGAGAGTTTGTCAATGAGCATTCTGTAATATGTTAGTCGTTCCTCCAGCTGTAGGATTCTACCACTTTTACTCAGATCCTCCATAATCTGGTTTTCATCATATTCCAAGTCTAGCTTTTGCTCAGTTTCACTAAAGCTGGGCGTTAAATAAGCATCCTGGACATAATTTTCTCCATCATTTTCTACCCGATCAAGGTGGAACTTCGCCTCACACTTTTCAATTTCCAGATCCAGCTCTTTCATTCTCTTGACTTGCTGATGAATAGTATGGTCCTGGGAAATAATCAGATGAACTAAGGTCTCCATAGTATCTCGATCATGGGAAACTGTGTCCTGCTTAATTTTAGCCAGTTTCCGGAAAGTTTTTCTGACTATTCTTTTTTGCTTATCTGGTGGTAATGTCTTCATGTAATTCACTGGACTGAGCTCCCATGGTTTTTCTGTGTTTTGCACTAATTTGGTTTCAGCTGTCCGCCACAAGGGAACTGGTAGAAAAGCATCTGCTTTAACCAAAACAAATTGCATATTGGGCTGCTCATCACCCCATGCTTTCCAAAGCTTGAGGATTCTAGTCAGTGGAGGAAGAACTCGTTCCGAGCCTCTCCACTTTTCTATGATGCAGTAATCACTGGGCTTCCCCAGAAGAAATCGTTTTTCTCCATATGTAGTCTCATGCTCCTCAAGCAAAGCCTGGATGACATCAGCCGAGGTGGTACGTTTAGTTAAACCACAGACAATCTTCTCTTCCTGGCAAACCCAAACCACAATTTCCTTCTCTTCTGAATCCATGTCTTTAGTTGGGGATCTAAAAATAAAAAAACCAAATCACATTATATTCCTGTCATCACCTGTGTAAACTCAGAAAGGTGGTTTAACTTTAATACCCTTAAACAGAGACACAGTTTGAGGTTGAGACTACATGTAATCAGAAGTTTTATTGCAAGAAAAAACCATGGAAAATGTCTTAATTTTCTTTTAATTTGCTATTGGGCTCTGGAAAGAGTAAATTCTCACTAAAGGCAACTGAGACTATTTTAAGTCATCTTTAGAAGTCAACCATAATGTAAGTAAGTTAAAACTGCTAGAGTTAAGACAGTTATCAAAGTAGGGACAAGCCAGTGGAGATAGAACGAGGCCATTTTGCTGCAGCCTTAGGACTAGAGAATGACTGTGAACACACAGGATTATGAACACTGATGAAATGATATTGGAGTCATAGAGTTGAAAATAGTCCACTTTTGAAACCTGTCATTCTTTCACTCAGCAAATGTTTATTGTATGTCAACCATGTGCCAGACATGTCTGACAAGCTAAAGATACAACAATAAAAAAAGAAAATGAGGACACAAACACAAATGCGTAATTAATATAAGGTCAATAGTAGTAAATGCTAGAAGAAATATCAAACTGGATAAAGGCGCATGGAATGACTTGGAAAAAGAAGTGTATTTTATTTAGAGTGATTAAGAGAGACTTCTCTAAGAAGGTGACATTTGAATAGGGACATTAGTTATGAGGAGACCATCAGAGGCCTAAAGGAAGAATTCCAAAAAGAGTGAACAGACTGCAAGGGTTGCAAGGTGTGTCCAAGGGACAGAAAGAGCATGAATGTAGCTGCAGGCTGAGGATAGTAAAGTTGAGGGTTGCTGCTGGTGGGAGAGAGGTGAAGTGGCAGGTGATGACGTCCAGTAAAGAGGAATTGCTTTGCAGGCTGTGATTAAGTATCTGGATTTTGTTTTAGTTTTAATGAGAAGTGATGGGAGAGTTTAAGCAGAGGACAGATTAATCTAATTTATGTTTTAAGTGTGTCTGGATTCTGTTTAAGGAATGGACTGGAAGAAGGGCAGAAAGTAAAGGCAGGAAGGCTTAGTTGAAAGTCTAGTGGAGAGGTCTAAGAAAAAGATGAGAATTGCCTGGAGTAGGGTTTTAAGAATAGATGTACTAGGAAGTGGTTAGAGTTGGGACCACATATGTCAAATAGTGACTTGATAGAGGGATGAAGGAAAAAAACAGTTTTGGGAAGTAAAAAAGAAACAGGTAGTAAAAGAAACAAGACAATTCTATAATTTCTAGGCTATACCGTTTGGAAAATATTTACAATCACATTTGCATCATAACTGTAAATAAAATTGACTTTGTCTTTCATAATATCTCTTTAAAATAATGCTAAGAAACAAATGACATGAAATAATTATAGTCCATATGTTTTATGGACATAAGATTTTGGAGTAGTAACTGGGCTGTTGTGAAAGTTAATGTCATTTATCACTTTATTTATGTAGTACCCTCAAAGTATATGCTGAAAAAATTTTCCTTGACTTCTAGAATAATTTGACACTTAGAATTTAGTTTGTAGTGCTTATGTTTCACTAGCAGTAATGACTAATCCTATACTATTATCTTTATTTTAAATTACTGATTATTATGCTTTAGTTATTGATTCTCCTGAGATCTTAAAGTGACTACTAAAGAAGAAAGAACAAATCAGTGACAGCAAATAACATAGAAAATTAGATCTAGTACTTTTTAAAAAGATTTTATTTATTTATTTTTTGAGAGAAGGGAAGGGAAGAAGAAAGAGAGGGAGAGAAAATCAATGTGTGGTTGCCTCTTGCATGCCCCATGCTGGAGACCTGGCCCACAACCCAGGAGTAGAAATCGAACCAGCAACCCTTTGGTTCACAGCCTGTGCTCTATCCACTGAACTACACCAGCCAGGGCTAGATCTAGTTTTTAAAGAGTACCTCATGACATTTAAATATTCAACTGCACTAATAAACATTTTTAAAAGATTGTTCAAAAAGTCATTCTGAGTTGTGACTATTCTCTAATAAAATATTTTACATTTAATGACTCAGCATTGAATACAGTGATCTTTCACCTATCACGGGAGTGACGTTCCAGAGACCCCCGCAATAGGTGACAATATGCAAAGTAGTGGTGTTATATTTATTTTATTATTTATATATATTTTAAGGCTTTATAAAGTCTTCTCACACTCTTATAAACACTTCATATGCTTTTAAACACTTCCTACACTCTTAAACCTATGTAATTTTAACAATATATAAAATTCTATATAGGCACTCCCCAGTGAAGTATACAGTCGTCCCTTGCTATATGGTGGTTTACGTATAGCAGGCAGGCCTGCGATAAAGTGAAGCCACAATACGTGAACCGCGATACAGCGAGGAAAAACTATAAGTGATATTTGATAATATTTGGCACATAATTTAATAATTCTAAGCAGCAAAACAGTGGGTTAGAATTTAAGATAAATTATTGTCATGTTTCAATTAGTAGGAAAATAATACAGATACATTCTAAACAAAAACAAATATTCTCCAAGTAACTAACACTAACTACTGTCTGTCTTGTGACTATAGAGGACAAATTACCTCTAAACTAATTTATACCTTGATATATGTTTTAATACATAAAATATTCAAGTTTAACACAAACTTATTTTTATACTGTGTAGTTAGTTTACTTACTAACTTGGATAGTTTGAAAAAATTAACACATACTCAGTACACATACAGTATGTTAAATTATAACTAATTTCCATATGAATTTTCTATAAATAATGGTAAAATTAACAAAATAGATGTCATAATTATTAATCTTATGAGTTAATAGCATTTGCTATGATGTAAAAACTAAAGATGTCTTTATTTATTTTACAGTATTTTTTAGTTTTGGGGGTAAAACTCTAAAGGAAATTCTATTAAAAATAAGCAGCAATGAAGATTTTAATCAATTATAAATATTTACTATGTACCAGAACCTGTTCAAAGCTCTTACATATACTAAGTCATTTAATCCTCACAACTCTGTGAGGTAGGTAATGACATTATTTTATAAACAAAGGAACTGAAGCACAGGAGTTTTAGTGAGTCTTCTACGACTATAAAAGTCGTAATTAGTGGTGTGGTGAGGATTCAAATCCAAGCAAGAGAGCTGACTCCAGGGTGCAGTTCTAGTCATTACACTATGAAAATTTTTTTTTACAAGTTTGATGATCTGGACATGAAGATTAAGCTGGAAGAAAATCATAAAATAAACTCTGTTTTAGGAGGAACTTTATTACATAAATCAGTCTTTGACAGCAATGGACCCATAGTGTCCCATTGGAGCACTCAACTGGTCAAGGAAGGGCATTTCTCAATGGCCAGCCTTGGACAAAACTGTATGGAAAGGTGCTGTCTTCTGTGCCTTTTTCCTATTAATCTTATTCCCACTATGATGTAGTAAAAGGGATTTCTGACTGGCCTGGGTGCCTCCTTTAGCTGACAAAACTCTTTATATAAAAAAAAAGCCTTGATTATTGTCTCCCTAGAGTGGCCCCCATATCCTCTTATACTTTCTGACTGGGAAACATCAGTTCTGGGTCTGTAGCTAACAATGATACATGACCTATAAACTCTTCAACCCCACATTCTTTAGTATAGCAGAATAATGATAACTGTGTATGTGACAACTCTTCAGTACTTTCATGATACCTACTCAAGTTGGAATTCTTATGTTGGAAGGCTAGAGATCGTGTATCTTATGACTTTCCCTCGATATCTGCTCATTTTCAGCTCATGTGGCCAATGTAACACTAATGGCCATTATCACAATCAAGGCAGTTTTTATTTCCATATAACAAATGAGAAAGTTAGTGCCTTTATTAATAACCTCACAATCTGTTTCCAAACCTTTTTTTTTTAAATCTTCCCTAAATGTCCCTGTATTTTCTTGGATTCATTATTTTTAAATATTTCGTAGAATTTTTACAAATATCATTCAAACCAGATAATTTTTGTAGTTTATGCCACCTGACTGATCATGTTTAATAGTAATGACTGCCCTGGCTGATGTAGCTCATTGTATTGAACATGGACTGGGAACCAAAGGGTCACCAGTTCAATTCCCAGTCAGGGCACATGCCTGGGTTGTGGGCCAGGTTCCCAGTGAGGGCCATGTGAGAGGCAACCACACGTTGATGTTTCCCTCCCTTTCCTTTTCCCTCTCTTTCCCTCTCTCTAAAAATAAATAAATAAAACCTTTAAAAAAGTAATGCTGTTCATTACTGAATTTAGTCAATAAACCTTTCATACCCAGTATATGCATCATCATTTTTAAATTCTGCTTTGTAGCAGGCTTAGGAATTTGAAAACTGTATTTTACTGTATGGCTCTGACTGAGTTTCTGTTGATTCGACAAGTATTTGCTGAGTACTTCCTGTGTGTCTGGCACTGTCACAGAAATGTGGATGGTATAAAGACACGTATAATTTACCTGAGTGTCCCTGGCCTATTGGGGGAAAGTGTGCTAGAACTGGACAGGGAACACGTTAGTGTCAATTCTAGTGTTTTTATTCCACTAGTGGTTCCCAGAAGCTACAGCGATGGCCCTCAGCATCATATCATAAAAGAAGAATATTCAAATAAAAATATAGAAAATATGTAAAATATTCATCAAAATTAAACCAATTTGGCAACCTTAATACTATTTTTAGAAGTAATTGTTTTCATTTATTCACAGACCCATGCAAATCTAGTCATCTGACACAAAGAATGTAACACTAGAACTGGGACAAAAAATGTTTCCTTCCAAATCACTGGAAAGTTACTATCTAGTATAAGTAATGGCATCTACAAACACGTAAAAAACACAGGCTAAAAATACAAACTTAGAGATGAATTGGTTTGTCATGTAACATAATGTAACAAGCGGTTCTTACCTAATGATTTAAATCCAGTACTTGAGACATATAACCTCTACTACTAATGCAGCAAAATAAAAATAAACATATACTTGCATGCTGAAGAGTATTGTTTTTTCTTTGCTCTGCTTTTGTGTATATTTATTGGAAAAAAGTGATAAAATTTTACTGGGTCTTAAACTTACCAGAGTACATACTATAACCATATAGAAACTGAAAAATCATCTCAGTAATTCACTTCTATTTTTTATTTTATCCCAGTGTTTTAGTTCCATTTATAATCATCACTGTCAACCTGACTAATGTTATTAAAGTTTTTTATTTTTCTTTTTAGCTCTGCATACTCTGCCTTTGCTCATTAAATGTTACTTAACAGTGTCATTATTTTCCTGTACATATATTGAAAATTTTAACATTTACTATTTCCAGTTCAACAAAGTTGCTTTTAATTTTAGATGTTTCTTGATTTGCAGCATCCTTGGATTTTAAGAACTCATGTGTGTGGTAGTTATTAATGTCATTTCCATTTTACAGATGAGGGGACCGAGACAAAGAGGGATAAGTAACATGCCCAAAGTTATAAAGCTAGAAAGTGAGAATGTTCCTTCCAACTCTGGGATTAGAGTTATTTAGTTTTACTTTTAACACAAATATCTAAAAATAAATTACAATAAATGTTATGACTATCTACTTAACAAATAGTTCCCAATTTTGAACTGCTTTTATTTCAAAGGTGATTTTAAAATTAATTGTTTAAACCTCAATGAATTTCTTCCTATAAAATTAATGTTCCATCTGTTTTAATCAACCAAACTCCTGGTCCAAATGCTTTTAAATAAAGTATGAATTTGCCTTCCTCAACTTTCATTTTGGGCAGGCAGTATAAAGACAAGTATTGAGGGAGTCCCATACATCTCACTCCATAGTACGAAGGGAGTGGGAACTCCTTGAACAGCAGCAGAAGGTAAGGGTAACATAGACAGTGGTGGTAGGAGTTGTCCTCTCTAGTTACTCTGGGAATGGGTAACCGATACGTGGGCTTCATGATGGGGTGTGGGAATACCACAGGTATTTTCAGGTATATATTAATTCCAATTTAGCTGGCTGTAAAATGGGAATTTCTTGGACTGTAGGATTTATAAATTATGTGTTACATTATAGAGTACAAGTACAAAAAATGTACATTAACAAGAATAATGTAACTACTGTATTCACATTTAACTCACAATTTAAATTTGGAATCAGGTTAAATTGATAAATGTTCACTCATACAATTTGCAAGTAGATAGGTAAGCCAGAATGTAGTCATATTATGGCTTGAAAGTATGGTACTAGCATTCCTAATATCTTATTATCCATGAAATTTCCTGAATAAATTTTATGGACAGGGATATTTGAATCTGTTATCTATATTACAAACATATAGTAGTAAGGTTATTTTCTTTAAGTTATCCACTTTAGAGAGGCAAAACAAGGAATAATTAAAAACACTTTCAAAATGCCTCACATAAGTTGGGTATCTCAAATTTTGCTTCTATTAAAACAAAATAAATCTTACAATGAAATAGGTGTTAAAAAGTTGAATAAGTTATTATTGTGCTTTGACTTTATTTGAACTAGTTTGTCTGTTTCAATAAGAAAAGAAAAAAAACGCTCTTAATAGGTAAAATATGACCCCCACCAATGCCTACATGTTTGAGACAATCATTTGTTACTATATTTGATTGACTGAAAAATGTATTAAAATAAATTTGAAACATTATTCAACAGGTTTTACTATACTCTCTAAACATATACTACATCTGTGATAGTACATCTGTAATAGTACATCTGTAACATCTGCAGAATATATGTATGGCATATCTCATGAACATACTATTTAAAATCACACATTTAATATTTTATTAAATTTGATCATATTAATTATATCCTAAGGTTCTCATGAAAATATTACTTTGTTGCTTACACACTTCTGTTTAACTTATTTTTAAAAGTTTATAATCAGAAACTGTTTAAATATTATTTACATATACAGAAGCCAATTAAAAAAAATTCATAATGTTAGGTATGCATTTAATCAAATGCTTTAATTCTTTTCTCCCTTTAAAACATTAATAAGATTTATTTGTGAAGGTTTGCAAGAGTATAGTGAGCAAAAATGGACTGACATTTTAAATTAATTATATTATCTTAACTATCATTAATATTCATTTTGAGTTGTGATAAACCAATTTTTCTAATCCTCTGTACCCTTCACTGTAACAATGCAATGGACATATCTGACACATTTCTCACAAGGTTTCTGCAAATATCAAATATGACAAAAAGTTAAAGTGCTCTGAAAATTATAAAAAACCACCTGGTCCCTGGACAGGTAGCTCAGTTAGAGTGTTGTCCCACAATGCCAAGGCTGCGGGTTGGATCTCCAGTCAGGGCACACTCAAGAAGCAATCAGTGTATGCTTCAATGAGTGGAATGACAAACTGATGTTCTTCTGTCTCTCTGTCTGCTCCTCTCAAATAAATAAATAAGCAACCTATTTAACCACAATGTGGGTTATTAACACTAATAATAAAATTACTGTTATTATTATGTAATACAGAGCAGGGTGTAGTGTTTTTTTTTTACTATTGTTATTCAGTAACTTTATTGAACTTTCTGTAGTAGTTAACAATATTATTTTACAAATACTTTCCAACCTATCCCATAATATTTTTTCACCTGTTTCACAATATTTTTGCAGGTATACTTCCAATATTAGCATAACTGTTGAGCTAATAAGACATATTTAAAAAACATCATTGATGTAATCTTTGGATCACAGAGGAGCTGAGAATGTTTTTAATCTTACTCTGATTTATAATTCTGATATTATTAAAACTGTGCTAATGAGGCATATTACACCAAAAAGATATATATATGGTTATTCTTCTAATTATTTCATTGTTCAGTTTTGCCTATATGCAATATACTCATCAAGAAATTAAGAAAATTTACATGCTGAATAAAACACTTTAACAACATGTGTCACCCTCACTTACAGGTACTTTTCCATATTCAGTCTGAGCTAAGAGTGAAAACCAACAAAGAGACTTTTACATTAACTCTATTGTCAACCAGAAACTTAAAAATGTTTCCCCATTGATAAATAATTTAATGCCTCTAAAGTAATTACATAGGATTAAGCTGATTTGGCTTATAAAGACAAATGCAACATTCATAAAAATATTTCTTCAACAAACTTCCACTAAGTAACCATTATGCACAAAGCATTAGGGAATAAGTCATCTATTTATATCTTAAATTTTAAGGCAAAATACTGAATATGGTATTTAATGGCAAATTTAAGATCCCATAAAATGTATTTTCACAGAAAAAGGATTTTGTGTAATGAAGAGATAGAATGACAATATTTGGCCATGCTTTTTTAGTTGTTGAGAGGAAAAGGAATTGAATTAGGGACAGAATATAACAAAGGGCATCATTTCTTCATATATATACACGTATAGTAGACAAAGTTTAATTGAAATTTGATGAATAAAATTATCAGGACAAATATCTCATATTAAACTCTACTTTTAAACCAATAGGAATCATTAAAATGATAAATTATTAATTAAGAACAATTACATTATTTAAAAAGTGCCAGTGTATGAACATGAGAATACAAGCTATAGATATTTATGAAAAATATTTGGACTTCTGAATGCATTTTCATCTTTAGAACCTATGCTATAATGTAATCTATAGATATGTATAGAAATGTCTTGCCCTTAGAATGCACTTTTCCATAGAATTTATGATACAGTTATTTCTTAGGCCAGCCTGGAAAGCATGATTCTGATGCAATCTAGATGCCACGTATAGGAATGAATTGAAGCAAAACCATTTTATTGCTTGACTCTGTAGGACCAATTTCTAGGCCTGGAAATCAAAAGTTAGAACTTTTCAGTTCCAAGTTATTGGTGGCACCTGTACCTGGAAACCCAATGGTAGGATACTTCAGATGGAAGGGTAAAGAACTATGAAGCTTGGTTGACAGTGCGGTATCCAAGTTCTCTGCCCACCACTCAAAGATTTCTGTTTCCTTTAAATTGCCATTACTTATTTTTTAAACTGAAGATTCTCTTCTTCTAAATCAATAGTTCTCTACCAGGAGTAATTTTGCCCGTGGGAGACATTTTACAAAGTGTGGAGACCATTTTGTTTCTCACACCTGATCTAGGGGTGCTACTAGCATCTAGTGGGCACAGGCCAGAAACTTCAGCATCCTACCATGCACAGAACAGCGTCCTCATAGCAAAGAATTATCCAGCCTACAATGTCAGTACTCATGCCGTTGAGCAATCCTGTTCCAGATTTACAATAAAATATACTTTCATTGTTGCTTCACCTTTTCTATTTTTTCTTACATCTTCTAAAGAAACCAATAGTAAAATACATGAAAGCAAAATTTACAAAAAGAGAAACATTTCCAAACTCAAGGAGTCTAAAATAAATGATGGAATTTGATGTTCTATTGAATGGAATACACATGGATGTTTTTTTCTCCTTTCACCTATAATCAGTTTTATTCCTGTTGTTACTCACCCTACATAACTGAAGTCCCTCTGCTGATCCCAGAGCTGTTTCTAAGAAATACCGATATTTGCATTTAGATGCTATAGAAACAAACTCTATTTGGAATAGGGTTAATTTTTGTTCAGGAAAAAAAATTACATTCACACACTAGTAAATCTCTCTTCTTCACTACGGAATAGTATTTGAGCACCTGGTTGCCAAATATGGGGAGTGAACTGTGGGGTAAAAAAAATGTGCAGAAAGCATGACATGATGGTTATGGTCAAGAACACCCATGCTGTGCCAGGAGTCCACCAGGCCGGCCCGAGCAGAAAAGGTTTCCACTGTATTTCTCTTTTCCTTCTATTTTGCAGTCTATTTTGCCCTGAACAGAGGGGACAAAGACCAGATTAGCAATGACCAGAAGAGGAAGCCAAGGTAGTATCTGCAGTCTTTATAGGGTGAAAGGGAAGTTCACAGAGACAACTGGGAAATGAGATGAGAGGGAAAAAAAAAAGTGTGCTATCACCTAGTAAGGGTTGGGGGCATTGTAGGCATGTAAGCTGTGCCTGGGTAAGTCAGAGCAGCCTTTAAAGATTCCTTAGTGCCCTGGCTGGTGTAGCTCAGTGGATTGAGCGCGGGCTGCGAACCAGGCATCGCAGGTTCGATTCCCAGTCAGGGCACATGCCTAGGTTGCAGGCCATGTCCCCCAGCAACTGCACATTGATGTTTCTCTCTCTCCCCCCCCCGACTTCCCTCTCTAAAAATAAATAAATAAAATCTTAAAAAAAAAAAAAAAAAGATTCCTTAGCAATACAACCACGCTGAATATTACACTATCTTATCTTGGTTCCTCAGAAGACAATCTGCACTGTAACACTGTCCCGAAGTCACTTACTCAAATGCATTGACATGGCAAATGCATATTTTAAAAAATCTTGTTACTTGTACTTCCGGATTGCTGAGTAGAAAGCAAAGGCTACTGATATTTTACATTTATCAGTCTTTTGGCTAAGTTAAGATATTGCTAGATTGTTTTGCATGCAGTTAAAAATAAGTAAATGCTTTGCAAACTTCTCATTCCATAGGGAAATGAGAATTGTGTCCTTTATATTTTCTTAACACATAATACAATTAATGCCATTCAAATTTTATTTAATCTCAAAACACATTTATATTCCTCAAAATATATGTTACCTTAATATTACTATGCAATTCAAAGCTATAGCAAGGCTCAGCCATAATTAATACAACAGAAGTTATTTGTTTATGTGTTCTGTATTTTGAACATGCAATACAAAATAACAATACAAAGAAAAAACTGTTCCTGCACAGATATTCCAATCCAGCAGCAAGCAGATTCTAATCCCTCATACTAGACAAAATTTTAATGGAAAAGATGGACGACTGAGAAGTTATGAAAACCTTTCTTGGGCAGTCCTTTCTCAAAACATCTTAAGCAAATAAGTTACGAAGTCTCACAGGGAATGATTTCCAGTGTATTTAAAACCTCAGTCTTTAGCTCACTATCTGCAACCTGTGTCAAAACCATGTTAGTAAATAACACTTGGAGATAAAATAACTTAACAATGCAAGGTTTAGAAGTAATGATTTGGAATGGGAACAATAAAAATAAATTTTGTGTCAGTATATTTATCTCAGGCTTGAACCTCACAGTACCTTGTAGAAATTCACTCTGCTTTAAATAAGAGCACATAATTCATTAAATAAAGATGAGCAAGAATAAAGAGCAAATTTACTAAATCAAGTTCTGTCAAAGGTTATAAACCAGTATTTGAGTACACAAACCCACCATACCAATTTTGAAATTTAAAATGCTGAGGATGCCATAAATAATCAGTTTGGATGATAAAGGTTTAAATTATATGTCTCAGCTATTTTCAAACTGAAAGATCATACTTGAAGACACTCTTACTTTAAGATCATACTTCAAAATTTAATAGCATGTTTTCCCAATAATCAAGATTATCACAGTATAATTATAATTAGTTTAGCTAATAAATTACTTAACTTCACCATTATTATGTAAAAAATTATATTTTGTATAATATGATTGGGTGGCTTTATAATAAGAAAAAAATAATGATCCAAACAAAAACAGAAATTTAGAGACAAAACTGGTAAAGATAAAAGTTTAAACATATAATTAGAAACAAAAAAAGTTCTAGGTAAATCAGTTGAATCCACTCATAGTTATTTACCCACAAAATAAATGGTTCATTTTGAATTATGTTATATAAATTTTTGCAACTTGCTTCATTTGTCAATGGAACTGTAGTTGTAGCAAATGAAAATAAGTGCTGAAGATAAAATGATATAGAAGATAAGATGGTCTTTATGTTCAAGAATATGTCATACAGCTAGAAGGGAGAAAAGATGTCTAGTGAGAGAGAGAGTTCAAAATTTCAAGACCATGCTCAACATTATTATTATTATTTTTTAAAGATTTTATTTATTTATTTTTAGAGAGAGAAGGGTGGGAGAAAGAGAGAGAAACATCAATGTGTGGTTGCTGGGGGCTGTGGCCTGCAACCCAGGCATGTGCCCTGACTGGGAATCGAACCTGCGATGCTTTGGTTCACAGCCCGCGCTCAATCCACTGAGCTACGCCAGCCAGGGCAATGCTCAACATTATTGAAATAATACTATACTCTGTACAACTGTGCTATAAAATTTCAAAAAATAAAAAGAATGACAAAAATAAAAGTTAAGTAATATTTAATAAATAATAAAAAGACATAGAAGATCTCAATATCTCCAAGTCATCCTCAGTTCCCATAACCCCCTGTGGAATATCAGATCAAGTTAAAGACCCTCAAGAGATTTAATTTGGGACAAGATACTGATTTGGATCTTGTCAGTAAGGAAGGCCCTTTGAAATTGTGACTTACATGATAATGTGTGGGCCTGGGAATTAAAGAACAGGTACATAAAAAACAATAAAGTGACTGGGGTGAAGAACAGATGGGTTTGTGTAAAAGGATACATCAGGTAATAAACATTTATTGAATGCTAAGTACATGCCAGGCATTGTTATATTTATTAGCTCATTTAATTTTCATCAGAACCCTATCAAATAGGCCCTACTATCAAATCCATTTTACAAGTTAGGAAACTGAGGAACAAGAGATTAAGGACTTGTTCAATACTACCCTCAGTGGTAAGAAGGGAAAAATAAGAACACCAAAAAAAAAAAAATAATAGTAAGTTGGATAGATAAGAATTGAATAGAATCATTGATGAATTCTCTAGAAAGTCTACTGCAATAATCAACATATTTCATAGTTTTCTCTCTGAAAACCAGAGAGCAAATTTGAGTCAGACATATGAACAGGCTTTTATAACATCATGAGAAAAAAATATATAAGCACACAGATTATTTATCGCCTACTTCAATACACTGTCGATGCACGCAGAATCATCTATCAATGCAATATTCAATGACTGACGTTTTTAGGAATCTGAAGGCTTGTCATCACACAGACTCTTAATTCTTTTACATGGTTAAGAAGCAACTATAAAATTAACTTGCAATTTTTTAGTAGATGCTTGAATAAAATATTAAATTGCCCATTCAATTCATATTTTTAAAAGATTTTTAAAATTGGTCTAAACAAAGTCTCCAGGACATAAAGTTTTACACTTTTGATATTCCTAAAATATCAAAAGAATAATTACTTTATAAAACATGAAAATGATGATTCAAATTTCATTGTCCATAAGGTTTTATTGAAACACAACCATACTCATCATTTACATATTTTCTATAACTGTTTTCACGCTGCAATAACAAAACTTAGTAGCTGAGAGAGAGAGAGAGAGAGAGAGCTTATGGCTAACAAACTCTAAAATATTTATCTGACCCTTTACAGAAAAAAAAGAGAGAAAGTTTGCTGACTCCTAGGTAAACACAGTGAGAAAGGTTTTCACTGTGGAATTCTCAGAGTATTTAATGTGCTAATGTTACACCGTAATACCCCAGGAAAAGGTAAAGAAATCTAGCATATGGAATTTCCTAAACTTATTTGACCTTCTTGGTATAACATCTCACAAAATTCATGATTTACAAGAAACATTTGCAATGCACAAATTTTTCAATTTTCTTTACTATGTGAAACGAAATGCCACTATTCTCACAAACCACCACTACTTAATAAGAAATTACAATATTATCTCTTTAATGTAACCAAATAATGATTATATAGAATTCCATAAAAAGATGCTGATGGATTCTCTTACAGAAAACATTCTAAGTTTTGAAAAATGTTGAATAACAACCTACGAGAGAGTTACAGGTCTTTTTTAAGTTTTAGAGAATTGTTCACAAATGTATTTTTTTTTTGTCTGAAGCACAGTGTGCTCCTCATTCTTTCAGCCTTTAAAAGTTACATTGACCTTTTCTATCAATTTTGAGTGTGTTTGGGCTATTTTCTGTACTTAAAAATTGATCACTGTGGGAAACTGATGGCATTTGGAGTAAAGCAACTATATTTAATAAGATTCAGGGCACAATAGCCCTAAAAATGGCACCTTGGTATATTGAATACATTTAGCATACAGAATCCGAGAAAATGGGAGAAATGGGATGTTCACTCAGACCTTCCACCTGTGCCTCTCTTGTGAAACAGGTCATAACACCTTCGTGTGAGAGGTGCCCTCTCTACACCTGGAGGAAGGAGCACCATTATCTCTGAAGACAAAGAAACAAAAGAATCCAACAAAGAGGACTTGCTAAATTTCCTCCAGTTTACCGAACTTACCTCATATTATTTGACTTATTATACCTCTCCACAATGGTCCACCCTTCATCGAACCTAGCATAAAAATTCACAGGTTTAACCATTTTTGGCTCTTTGTTTCCTTAGAAAGGCTCCCATACTTGTAAAACTTACTCTTTTCCCATTAATTTGTGTCAGTTTAATTTTCAAACCTGACACAAATTTCTTTGTGTCAGGGAAGTTTCTTCCCCCCCTATACTATACATAAAATAGAAAAGACAATGAAATGACAATTTTGATTGTCTTTCTTTAAAGTGTGTGTGTGCATGCAGGTATAAGCATGTGCATACAAACACACACACAGAGCAAAGTTTAAGCAAATTAAAATTAATGAAGCAAGCAAATAGTGAGGAAGTTCTGGACCATAAGCTCACTCTGGTTATTTTCCTCAGAGTGTGGCAAGTGGCTTCTGAAGCAACATTTTGACATTTGGGGGGACCTGGAAGAGCTACAGTCCCTGGAATAGAAAATCACACAACCTCTGAGCCATAACTAATACATCTTTCTTAAGGCACTAAAAAAAAATCTGAATCATTGCGTTGATGAAAAGTAATACTGTTAAACAGCTTTCACTAAACACAAACCATTAATACTTTATTGTAGATGTGTCAATAAAAAAGCTGTGATCCATTTACACAAAGGAATGCTACTCAGCTGTAAAAAAGAAGGAAATCTTATGTCATGGATGGACCTGGAGAGTACTATGCTGAGTGAAATAAGCAAGTCAGAGAAAGATGAATACCATATGATCTCACTTATATGTGGAATCTAATGAACAAATAAACAAGTGAGTTAGAAACAGACTCATAGACAACAGAGGACAGACTGATAGCTGTCAGAGAGGAAGGGGGTTAGAGGGCTGGGTGAAAAAGGGGAAAGGGTTAAGCAAAGAAAAAAACCTCAGATACAGCCAACAGTATGGGGGTTACCAGAGGGAAACAGGGTGGAGTAAGATAGAAGAGGGTAAAGGTGGGGATAAACTGTGACAGAAGGAGACTTGACTTGCAGTGGTGAACACACAATACAATACAGAGATGATGTATAGAAGTGTACACCTGAAACCTATCTAATTTTATTAACCAATGTCATGCCAATAAATTCAAATTGGAGTCCTTCAGAAAATTAAATGTTCTATGAAAAATTTTAACAGTCAAAAATGAATTAAAATTACCCTGAAAATTAGAATTTCACATACATATGTATATATATATATACACACATATATAAAAATCACCATTATATACTCTAGTAATGCCATCTTAATTTTCTAGGAAGTAATAACATATGCCAGTCATGGAGGATAAGAAAAACCTTAGATATCCCATAACTGTAGAGAAGCCATGATAGTAATTCTCATTAACAGAGAAAAGGGGAAGGAATGTGTAAAGAATGTGTATTGGAGACTACTGAGGTTAAGTAAACAAAGCTCATAGTTCAGATTCCGGAAATTGATTATAATCAAAATGCAAATATTTAACCTGTAGTATTTGCCAGATGAAATGCTGAGAAAATATATAATCTCATTGGAAATTCTAGTGCTTATTTTCCAGTGTTACCTGTGTCTGGCAAATACCTAAAGTTTCCTTATTGATTTGTACTTTGTCGAGAAATATTTCAAATAACAAAGCATAAACATATTTATTAAAGGAAAGTTACCGTGGTTGAATATTTAGTTTAATGATAGCTGTAGTTATGTCAACATTTAGCATTTGTGTTCCTTTGGCAGCTAAGTTCCTAACTGGGTTTGCCTTCTTAGTGAAAGATATTTCCTAATGATGGTAATTTTCGACTTGTATCTACCTGCAGCAACTTAATATTCCCTCTCTAAATGTATCCTGAGATATGCTGGCACATTTGAATGGCACTAGAAATATGTAAGAATTTGAATTATCCAGTAGGATAGCTGAAAGTACAAGATGAACTCCTCTGTGCCCGATTTCCACTTTCTGAACATTCTTTGTAATAATCTGTAATAACATGAGAGCTCCAATTGGGAACTTATCTGAAATAATTAGCTCTTCACATTAGTCATAGGTAAATTACTCAAGGCAACAATAAATTAATAATTTGTAAGAACAAAAGTATACCAGTGCCTGTCCTGTCATTTTGTTAAGAAAAAGGAGATACTTGAAACCATAATCAATTAAGAGAAAAACAGTTTATTTGTGTTGAAAGTATCTTATATCCATTTACTTTCCCAACATTTTAAACTCTTTAATATTCTCTGAATTTCACAGCTTCCACCTGTGAAGAACTTTGCTTTATTATTTATCCCTTTTAACCTCTTTTTATCTTCTACGTTTTCCTCTGGTCCTTCATACTACCCTGACACTTTGTGACAACTAGCATTTGACCACACGTTCAACTCATCTCTTCTTCACAAACACAAGTGGCAATCCACAGTCACTTTCTCTAGTTTGTCACTTCTACAGTAGCAACACACCCTAATAAAATGACCTGTACCCTCACCCACTCTCAACAGACAAAATTCTTCCTTGGTTTATCAGGGATCTCCTACCTGCCAAGTCTAATAGCCATTTTCAGCACTGAGCTGACTTGACCTGTCTGTGACACTATGCATTGTGACCTTTCTCTCCCATCCCTGCAGCAATCAATTGCTTGACTTCTTGATTTCACTCTCCCCAGTTCCTTCATCTTTCTAGCTTCTCTGTCTAGTTCCTGCATGAGTCTTGCTTCCTCTGCACATTCAGTAGATGCAGGAGTCATACAGGAATGGACACAGATTCTTTGAAATGAGGCTGTTGTTTGATGAAAAAGCCTGAGATGAAAGACCATGTGAAGAGAGAGACCCAGCCAACTCAGTTGTCCCATCTGCACCACTCCCTCAGCCAATCCTCTGCTCACGAGAGAGCCCAGGAGAAACCAGCAGAAGAACCATCCCAGTTTACCCACAAAATCCTCCCAAATAATAAAGTTTGGTTTTCAGCTACTGATTATTAGGATATTTTATTATGCAGTAAGTGATAACTGATATAATTGGCATCCCCTGGGTTTCCATGACTCATTTCTTGTTTCACTATACACATTTTATGAGTGACTGTAATATCACCCACAACTTTATCAACCAATTGCATGATAGTACTCAAATCCAATTATTTTGCTCTTGAACTCTAGACCCCTGTTCCCAACTTCCTTTTTTGCATGTTTACTTGATATTTATATTTGTATAACCCAAGACATTTTGATTTTGACCCATCAAAACTAACCCATCATCCTTCCCCTCATACCCTGAACTATTCTGTTCCCTGACTGCCCATCTTACTGAATGTAACCATGATCCCCGTGTCCTGTCTTTCAAGCTTGAAAACTTGGAATCATCCTGATTCTTTTCTCTCTCTCCCTCATCTCCTGTTATATTATTCTTCCTTCCAAATTTTAAAATATGTATCCTCATCTCTATCACCACTATGACAATTCAGATAGTTTTCTCTTTTATAATAGATTTCTGTAGTCAGATGTTAAATTTATACTATAAACTGTTGCTCACTCACCTCTGTGCTCCACAATATTGCCAGACTCCCCTTTTAAACTTCAGTCTCAATGTGTATCTTCCTTGATTAAAATCCTTACATGGTTCTCAAGTTCTTTATTTTAATCACTTAACCTTCTCTTCCTCTCCATTTTACCCCCTCCCTTCTCTCTGTGTCTTACCCCCTTTCCTCCCTACCGCCAGCTTATCTCTTCTCCCTTATCCTAGGATCCCTACCATGATTTGATGCCTCCAATTCATAGCCAAATACTCTCTAAGATGCACATTCATCCCGTGATTCCTTTCTGCTGGCCTCTGACAGGTCTAATATGAGGGCAACCTGATTGTCACATACATCACCCTATGTATTGGATTGAACTATATCTGCCATATTTTTGTTTTCACTCCGAGCTTTTCTACAGCTTGTTCCCTTGGCCTGAAACACACTTCCTCCTCCTCCTCCATTGGACTAACTCTTACTCATCTTCAAATATTGCTTCCTCTAGGAACACTTCCTTACCTTCTCTGAGTAACACAAATTCCACCACCCCAGATAGAAATAGATTTCCATTGATGATGTTTTTACAGAACCCAGTAACATTCTATAATGGAACTTCTACATTAATTTTTTTTATAGTTTTTTTTAGTCAGGTCCTGGACTGAGTCTTTCATCTTTGAAGTCTATGGGCCTAATATCAATTTTAAATGTTTATTTTTGGGGAGTAGTGGGGGGTTGGAAGGTTGGGAGATGGGATTGTAAATGGGGTGGGCGATAAATGAAGGGAATTTCTCAGCCAACTAGGCTAGCCACAATACTTCCACCACATTTTTTGGTAAATAAAGTTTGGTTGGAATAAAGTCATGCCCATTTAATTATGCATGGTCTACAGGTGTTTTCACACTATACTGACAGTGCTGAGTATTTGAGAAGATAATATTATGGCCAGAAAACCTGAGATATGTATTATGTAGCCTTTTACACACACAAAAAAAATGCCAACTCCTGACCTAGATGATTTATCTGCACCAAAAATCTAAGTTTTAATTTATTTAAATACTAAAACATTTTGTGAACTCCAGTGTCTATCCAATGATTCTCTGGTTCTCTAGGGGATACAAAGGTAATAATAACATGGTCTTTAAACAGAAGAAATTTATAATCCCATAGAAGTGATGGCCATGTTTAGAAGTAGTTTCCACCAAAGGTAATGGTTAAAAGATCATTAAAGTGATGGCTGCTAAATGTTTCATGGAAACGGGGTGGTTTAATATAGAATTAGTCAGCCTGAAGGCCCTGATTGGGAAACAATGTGTTTTGCCTTTAAAGCCCCATTGCAGGTGCAGGATGTTCCACACTCATCAGCCCCATATGGATGTCGGAGGTATCAAGTAGGCTGGTTGAGAAGCTGCTTTCACAGTCCCATTGCAGGTGCAGCATGTCCAAACACCAGGTGTTTGGAGGTGGACTATTTGGAAACATTCAAATGGCACCTTGAATTTTTTACTCATCACCCTGATGTTCTTCCCTCCCCAAGGTATGCTTGCCACTATTTTCTGTTCTTTATGGTGATGCACTCTATTCCCAGGTACTCAGGCCTAAAACTGTAGTTATCATTGACTCTTTTTTTTTCATCCTGACACTTTCTGCGGCTCCTTGACAACTCAATTTTGAATTCCTATAAATTCTGCCTCTGTAGTGACTCCCAATAGTAACTACTACCTGAAATTTCTTGTTCCAAACAGTATTTGAAACAAGATATTTCATTTATTGTTTGCTTATTGTCTGAGTGTCTATGACAGCACTGTATGTTCAGTGAGAGCAGAGGCCTTGACTCTCTCATGGCTTTATCCCCAGTGTGTATAAATACATATTTATTGTTGGACACATGGATTTTATTATACTTTCAAATGTCTGCCTAGTATCCTAATTATTTAAGTATGTCTGTGTGTCTCCTAATCAGAAAGTTCTTTAAAAGTATGATTCACATCTAATTCATCTTTAATTTCTCATAATGCCCCCCAACATGTGGAGTTCATTTAATATTTCTGGATTTTTAAGAATCATTGAATAACCATCATGTTGAGTCACAACATGCCAAATGGATACAAGTAGATGCCAAATATGACAGCATGGGGTTCAGTCATATTCAGTTCGTGAATGCTTTGTTTTTGGGTGCTATGATAAATAAGAAAGCAATACAACAGAATGCCTGACTTCATAAAGCATTACACACAACAAGCTGCCATTTTACTTAATCCTCTGAACTGTGATTACAGCAAGTTCTCCTAACAAAACAGCAGAACCACTAGAAATGATCAATGTTTTTTAAAAGTAATTTTGTCTAAGTCTCACGTCTATTACTAATAGTCGTAGGGAGAAATTCTCTGACTTTCATCACTAGAGTAGATGAGCAGGCAGCCCGAAAGCACAGCTAATACAGTGCAGTCCGTCCACTGCTGTGAGAGCCTGCCTGTGCGTGCCGTCCGAAAAGAGGGACTCTCAAAGGCTCACTCTAGCTGTGCAAGTGCTTTTTCCAAATGTGTAAAACTTTTCTTCGTGTGAGATTATAGTTATTTTATGTCTACCCCATAGAAACAGCTGTGTTTTTTAATACTATCTTTCAGAGCATCCAGGCAAAATTAAGGTCATCTGTGCAGAGCTAAAAATAGGTATCTTCAGACCCTACTATGAAAGACTGTGGTTTCCCCACATGAATTCCCTGCTACTAGATTGTAAGTACCTTCAGTTATCCATATTGCAGAAAATTCCAGAAGGATTTAAAAAGGTCAGAGTAAATGAGGAGCATTAGAGTACATAAAGGCATTTGAGGAGACTATAAATGTCTTAGTCATTGGCTGAGAAAAAGCATACACTCTACAGTATATCAATTAGCCTCAGACACAAACTCCTATCAGCTATACAACAGCATCAATGAACATGACAATTGGCTGAAGTTAAACCACTATAGGCATTAATGGGATTAAAATTCAAAAGCTGCACAAAATAGTAGAATAACCCAACCTTATGAACTGATAATCTGACCAATCCAATATGATAATTAGAATGAATAGCAGTTAACTACAATGAACTGTAAGTCTAATACTGTTATACACACAACTTTAACATTTTCCCCTACACTTAGTTGTAAAATGTTGTTTTCTAACAATCTAACCAAGAGTATAAGTTGTCAACAAACAGACCATATTTCTGCCTGCTTCCAAATTCTTTTCTTTTGATTACCCTATCTGAGTCAGGCTTATTAGCTTTGTGTGATTCAAGCCCATCCTACATCTTTTTATATAACTTATTGTGTTCCCTTCTCTTGTCCAAGCCTGTCACCTAACTGTAGGAGTTTAATAAGTGCTAATTATGATGATGCTCTTTTTATTTTCCTTAACCTTCATTTACTTCTCTCTTATAAACTTCTACTCAGAGTCCATCAAAAACATTAACTGAGCACCTACTGTGCAGAGAAAAAGACTTCCTCCACTCCAAAATATTATACTCTCATTTTCTTGATTGTATTACAGAGATTGTACTTTTATCTACCCTGTCAAAGATAGCTTTCCAAGAAAGAATGACTTAAAAATAAGTTCATGCATGAGATATTTAACTACTATGCTGTTTTCTCAATTAGGAGTTTAATCTCTTAGGAATGGAGTTGTGTCTTTGCATGTCTGGGACAATACAAAATCCAGAGTTTACCATTCCTAAAGAAAGAAATTAACAATTCACAAAATTTACATACTTGCTTAGCAGATATTAAACACTCAGCAATTCTTAGATATTATAATTTATAAACTAATCACATCTAATTATCAGTAGAAATAAACACACTGACTTACTATAATGCTACTTTTTGTGGTAGAGGATATGTGGCAACACATCACATTTTAGGTAAAATGAAATCACGCACACACAAATTTTTCTTGTAATTCTCTTTGTTAAAGTTAGCCTGAAAAGGAAAACAAGGACAGAACAACTCTAATCTGCAGAAGGTATCTTAGAATTGTAGAAGCTTAGACATGAAAAAGACTTTAAATATTTAATCTCTCATTTTATTAAAGATAAGGTTAACATATTTAAAATATGTATCTCTTCTTTTTATCAAAACTCTGCAAATACACATAAGGAATCATCCCTAAAACATGCTATGCTATGCTATGCACTGCAGAATCATTAATGGCCTCACAATTTGGCTCAAAAAAGTTTGAGCATTAAACTAATCTAAAAAACTTCAGAATTCATATATTTCATCAAGATCCAAAGATCATTTGTGTATTTATACACTCATTTATAGACTCATTTTTAATTCTATTCATTAATTTATAATCTACTTCTTTATAGATACAGGGAGGAAAAGAGATCACTGGTGATACAGAAGTTTTAGTAAGTCAAGGTTGAGATTTTGAAACCCAAAATATCACATGACATTTAAGCATTAAAAACTTAGATATACTTTATAGCATTTTTCATCCAACAGGGCTGAACAAAAAGTAAATATTTTGAGATTTCATTATGTCCCAGCATTGTATTGTTTACATGACATAGTTGAAAGTATGGATTTAAATTTTGTCTTTGCCACTTACTTGTTGCACTCCTCTGTGTCTGTAAAATAAGACACACAATAACACCTTCTTCACAGCATTATTTTAAGTATCACGTAAATTATTTAAACCAGACTTGGCACACAGTGTTATAAAAAGTATGAGCAGCAGTGGATCCACCCTGAAGCTAATGAAACATAAGCATAAGGGCTGCCTTATTTGCATGGCCACCTTCCAAGACCCCAGAATGACCTTAGCAATACTTTTATTCATAATTGTGTATTCTTTACCTTCAAGAGCACCCCCTCTAATGATCAAACTTGGATTTAACTTTGCATGTTGTTGTTGTTGCTGCTGTTGTATTAGAAAGATTAAGTATTTGCTGTAGGGCATACAACTAGTAATGGCAGATCTGAGATATGACCTAAGGTCTATGTGAATAAAGAGCTGTAATTCTTAAGCAAGATATTATTCTGCCTATTTCTAACATTATTCTCCTGTCTCATAACTGTAATTGTACAAAGAACATAAATCCTCCTTTCATGTAAGAAAACAAATGTTTCACAATCCTATTTCCCTCTCCTCTTACAAGAAGGAGGAAATGCTCACATTCAGAGGTGGTGTACACAGTAGCCATCCACCATCATCTGCCAAACCTCACTTATACATACCTGGTTTTGTTTAATGAGCATGAAGTTAAGAAAGAGTATCCCTACTGAAGAATGAGTTTCTTTGCTTTGTTTTCTACCTAAAGTCAGGTAGAGTCTTTTATAGCATCTATTTGTCAGATATGTCCCTTCACCATTTGACAAGAAGGAGGAGTTGAGCTAGGGTTGGGGATAAAAAGAGGTGGACTTTGAATTTCTGGATCCATTCTTTAGGTGACTCATGAATCAGACATACTGATCTATTACTGTGAACCAAGTACTGTATGGGGATCAACTCTCTTTGGAGAGCACATGATAAATCAATTTATTGAACTATGTAAATATTTGTTGAGCACCTGCTCACAGGTGACCCAGAAAGGAACAGGATAGATAAAGTCTCTGCTCTCACTAAGACTATATATACTCAATGAAAACTTTTATAACTATCTTAAGCTACTTTATTTATAAAAAACAGAGGGCTTCCTAGCCCTTTCTTTTCTTGGTCAGCATATTTAATTTTCATTGATTATTATTATTATTGAAATACCTTGTCAGTGCTAAATATCTTCCCAAAGCTCTATTCAATTCACATAAAGTACTAACTTTATCCTTGGGTAACCATTCACATCAGTAATTTCATATAAGCAATCAATATGCAAACTTTTTCTAGGAAGTATAATATTATAACAGGTTCCAGAAAATGAAATCAAAATTTACTTTATAAAGTAAATTAACAGTTCTTAAAGAATCGATGTTTTATGTGTTGTGTATATTTAGCCAAAAGAATGTCTTTAAAAACTCCTAAGCAAATTCACATTAAAAAACATTAGAACACCTGGCTGGTGTAGCTCAAAGGATTGAGCACAGGCTGCAAACCAAAGAGTCACAGGTTCAATTCCCAGTCACTGTACATGCTTAGGTACAGGCCAGGTCCCCAGTAGGGGGCCAGATGAGAGACAACCACACATTGATATTTCTCTTCCTCTCTTTCTCCTTCCCTTCCCCTCTTTCTTTAAAAAAAAAAAAACAGACAAAAATCCCCATTAGGACACAGAAGTACGCTGAATTTCTTCGCAAGGACATAGTGTAGGTATGTCGCCTTGCTTTAGGAAACTGATGTGCTAGAGACAAAGAGATTTGTTTTGAGGAACCGGTCCCCACATGCACCTGAAAGAGGTAAACTCGTACACCCACTTCAACTTTCTTCCACTTTCAGAACTAAAATTAAAAGAGCCACATTTTTGTGAATTACTTGAAGCTATTATCAAATCTCCTAGAAATACATACCAATCAAAACTTATGTAAATAAAATTGTTAACCAGCTACAAACTTTTTAAAACTTTTTTTTCAAAAATATCCATTTAAGAACTTTATACCTTGACATTTCAAGAATTAGTACAGAGCACAGTAATACATCTCATGTAGTGGATTTTAAGTTGGCTATAGTTGTTTGAGTAACAATTAGAGATTTAACCTAGAGCTCAATTTCACCACTGCTACTGCTCTCAGGCTATTTTTGCCAGGAATGGAGCATTCCAGTCATTGTTCTTAACAAGCTGTCTGCTGCCAACTAGTAACTACTTAAATTACCAGGTATCATTAAGGGAGATCTCTTTCAGGAACTCCTGGGAACTAAGAAGATGTACATACTCAAATATCTGGTGTTTCTAAATCCAGTTTGGGGACCATTTAAAATACTTACTGAAGGTTAGACAAAAATGTTACATAATAATTTCCCATTCTGAAGAATTCATGAATTACCATCCTTCTAATTATAAAGAAAAAATATCCATCTTGCCAGCAAAACTTAATTCTTCTAACCAGAAAACTTAATTCTTCCTTCTGCTGAAGCATTCATGGTATGATGTACTTAGAACAGCAATTTAAAGCACCTGGTTTTTTAAAAGTGGCCAGATAAGCTTTAGTTGATTCAAAAGCAATTTTTAATGCACATTTTATGTATCAATCATAAACAACAGAGCTGAAATATTATTTCTAATACATTTATTACAAATATATTTTGGCAACTTTTAATTTGAAGTTGATTGTTATGATGGTGTTTCCAATCATCTGTGATAGACATACGTCCATAGGTATAAGAAAAGCCAAGAGCAGGCTGAACAGTACATAGTAATCATTATAAAGGCCACATTAACTAGCTTACATCCCTTCAGAATCATTGTGAATCTTCTTTTCTTTTACAAATCGCCTAAATGAACTGTTTATTTTAAGTTTTCAACAAATGTATGAGATGCTGCTTTACTATGACAATTTTCAGTTTCTAGCAAGGTTTGGTAAAAGGTTCAACCAATTCTCTACCCTCAAATTTCATTAATTAAAATCCCAAGGAATCATAACTCACAAGCAAGGATCCCTAAAAGCTTTACAGTGACCTTCTACCTTTCTGAACTTTTACAGCAGTTGCTGATTGCTGTTTAGTAGCACTAGTTTTTGAAACAACCATTGTCTTGAAAATAGAACTAATATAAAGATCACAAATAGAACCTATGTGAATATTTGAATATGTTAATAATCTAAATCCAATTTTTAAATGTTCATAAGGATGCCAAGTGAAGTTAGCCTTCATTATCTGCTCCTTAGGCTTTATTTGAAAATCAATATATATCTAGTGACTTTTAGAAAACATTTTTCAGAACTTTGAATAGTTTATTGAAAAGAAAATATCAAGACTTTCCAATAATCTTACTCTTCATGTTGAACAAAAAGCTGTGTAAGATCTTTCAAAAGCTCTCCTGAAAACTACTCCTCCTATTAAATATGACTACACTTAGAAAATAAACATTAATTCTGATTATAAACATAAAGAATTCTAGATTGGCTCCATTTCTTTTATTTCTAAGGGACTTAGAAAGAAAAGGCATAAAAGGTTTGCATGCTCAAATACTACCATTTTGTGACCATTCTCTCAAATTTCCTTAAGATTGTTTCCCAAGTTTTTGCATTAAATACTTTTGTAGATTTGGAAAAGATAATCTGGTAGGGTAGGATAAGCTTAGTGTCCAGGCCCATTATAATTACTTCTCTCTCTCCCTGAGTTTTGAATTATATCAAATGTCAACTAAACCTTTATAAAACATTCCCTTTTATATAATACCAGCTGACATCAGATGATGAATAGAAAATAAAATAATTACTATATTTCAGTTTGAGTACAAATTATAATTTCAGCTTACAAAATCACAGGTCCATCACGGGCAGGCACTGTTCTAGGCAGGAAACACACCGGTGACTAGACATATATGCCCCGCCCTCTCCAGGAATCCCAGCTCGCGTCTTTGAAAGGTTTTTATGCCACATAAAGTTTCATTTGTGTCCTGCTTGTCTGTAAAACTCTCAAATATCTGTGTGTAACGAGAATATTTACAGACCTATCTCAGGTAGTTCAATCTTAGATGATTAAATATCACTCTAAGAGAGGACAAAATGAAAAGACTGAATAGGATGCTGAGTAGTTCAATAAACAAACTTTCTCAAATTTTTATGATTTCAAATTATTAATATCCTTTGTAGCAATTTGCATTTTTCCCTGCTGACAAAGATGCAATTATGTTCGAGTGGTTCTTTTAGTCGTATGAATTATATATCATGAGATATGCAAATATATTACTCAAATTCTTCCTTTACATTCTACAAGGAATTTTATACAATGTTTGAGGAATGCTTTCACTGTTATCAGATAAGTGTTCTATTATCAATCCCAGTTTCTATGAAAGGATAGAGACTTGTCATTTAAGGAAAGATATTTGGTATTTCTATGTCCTAGTAGGATTATTTAAATCATTATAGAACCACATCTGGCAAAGGAAATAAATTTAATCATGTAACCAAGTTTTACCTGTAATTTCCACTTTTGAGAAGGTAGAAAATAAAATAGAAGAAAACAAAAATATCTCACCAATAGCGATACTAAATCTGAAAAAATCAATACACACAAATTATATTTCATTAAACCGCATGACTTACTTACTGCTTGATTTGAAATACACATAGTTGTACATACTTGACTATCACTATGGTTTACATTTATCTAAACGGTCACAAAACACAAATCTGTAAATAGAAGCACTCAATTATAAGAGGAACTTAATATCCTGTTACCACTTTTGCCAAAACAGGTTCAAAATAAAGCATCATCTTTGGGAGCGCCATTCCATTTTCTCAGAGAAACTTGAAATACTACGAAATTCCTCTTTTTATTGTTGCTTATTTCCACTTTTTCATAATTTTGCATAAAAAACTGTCACATACTTACCTACCTCCTTGAATAAAAACTAGTTTTATGGGCAGAGTAGATGAGATGGTGCAGCGGCAAAATAGAGGTAATGACAGTGGAAATGTACTCCCCTGAGGGAAACTCACAGCTGTGCATGCAAAGCTTTAGGGCACTGTTATCTGGCATACCAATGACAGAATTCTTAAATTTATAACAATAAAAAACAAAAAATGAACACACGAGCATGTGCACAACAATCCCAAACTACAGGGGAAGTATTCAAAAAGATCAGTATGCTAGAAATATAACTTATCTTATAAAACCATGAACTTTCCCAAAGTAATTCTTAATGTATTTTGATAACATGTAAACAAATATACTCACAAATAATGCTACTGAATAATTATTTTAAAAGTAGTAAGGATTTTCTTTTGACAAGGGGAGCATTGCGGAATTTTTTAATGTACTAAGATACAAACCTATTTTTGATAATCATCACTAACACATTTTTGATAATACCCAAATATATATTTTTATTTTACCATATAGTTTTATCAGTTATCAGAAATACCATATTTGTGGTATAAGTTATTAGCAAATAAAATGGGTTTAAATTTTTTGGAAGTATTAATCACTGCTGTTTTAGTTTTTAAAGCAAACTTAGTCAACTAAATCATGAATACATTTGTAATGAGTTAGAAACAGAATGTTTCAAGTAGACATTCAGTACAACTTAAACTGTGGAAATGTACTTTAAAGTTGTATCACTCTATATTCCTATGTAGACACTTTAATTGTATCATTTCCTACCATCTAATTGTATGCTTTTAAATTTACACTAAGTAAATTACAAGCACAAACAGACATGATTGAGAAATGATTTGTGGAAAAGCCCTTATGCCAAAATAAATATATTAAAAAGTAAAGCCCATGTGTAAAATTATTCTCACTTTTTGGCACAGAAATATAACTTTGGAGATGTTAATAAAATATTTAATAGGACTGAAACACATTACTGGCTCAAAAAACATCTGTGTGTGTGTGAGAGAGAGAGGCCCAGAGAGATTTACTTACACTATGAACATTGAAGGCTTGAAAGAGCAAAGGAAATCAAGTCAAAGTACAATATTAATAAGGATTAAGGAGGACAGCTGTTTGAATCATCCTTTAGTGCCTAAAACCACTTAACGCTTGCAAAGATTTTGAAAGAATCAGCTCATGAAAAGTTTCTCTACTGGGCATTTTCACTTCAGGAACTGTTCAAGTTTCAGGATTGCCCTACTTTAGGGGAGTTGAAGCATTGTTTCAGGATTTTATCAGCCGCCCTGTTTTTCGTTCTAATTAATGGTTAGCGAATTTTACTTTTATCTTCACCAAAAATTTAACTCATCCTATAACACACTAAAATTCTGTCTGAAGCAAAGTGAAATTTGCCAGCCCACTACTCTCAAATATGCAAGGCAACACAAAGAGAGATTTGGGAGATGCTGGCTGTGGAACAATGGCCAAAGAGGGAAAAGTGAGTTAAAATAATCATTATCTTCAGCGATCCTTGCCCTGGCCACTGGAGTCATTGTTAGGGAAACAATATCCTCACCAGTTAAGTGTAAATACAAGACCTAATTCCCTAGGCCTTTGTCCCCCTAGAACAATATTCATCAAAATTTAACTGGAAAAAAAAAACAACACACACACACTTTTTACAAAAACTGGGGAGCACACACACACTGGACTTTACCTGTTTTTATGCCGAGTCTTTAGCAAGTTTCTTCCAAAGGGAGCCATGGTCCAACAGGCAATTGAACAGAAAGGGTCTTATCTCAAAAGTTATCTGAGGGTGGGGGTGGGGGTACCTGAATTTCTGGGGTAAAGGGAGGAGGGTTGGAAGCCTACTCCTCACCTCCTCAGATGTTCCTGGCTTTCAGCTCATTAGTAACCAGCTAAGAGAGTTGCTGGAAGTTGTGCAACTGCTGCTTAGCTTGGAACTGCGAGAATTGTTGTGGCTGCTGCACCTTTGGAGACCTGCCCAGCTTCAGGCTCGAAGAAGGCTTTTGAAGGCAGGAAAAGAAAAAAAAAAAAAAAAAAAAAGGAGAGGAAGGGAGGGGGACTCTATTGTGTTCTGTACTTATTTGCAGACTTGCTAAACTTCAAGGACTGCCAACCCCACAGGCAGGGTAATACCCACGGAATGGCAATTTCACCCCATTTGGAAAACCCCCTCCCTTCCTTCCACACCCAACCACACAAGGTGAACTGAACATACATAAAAGAATTAAAAGTAAATACCCCACCTCCCAGCAGCTCCAGTCTGTGAAAAGTAATCTGATCGTGGCAAGCAGGAGTGAGGGCCTAGAACTCTTTGCCTATGGATTCGATACAAAAATCCCCCGCTCGGGTGTCAGTGCTGTAAAATATGCGGAGGAGGAGCGAAGCGGGAGAATCCAGGTGGTCTCAGACCACTGGGGAATCCGAGTCCCTGATTTCATGATCCTAAGAGTTTCCCCCAGCTCCACTGCTACACACTCTTTTTGGTTCATGTTCCAAACAAAAGGCTCCTGATCACAGTCTTAGCCTAGGAGGCAGCCAGGAGTTGGGGGTCCGACTTCCCGGGCTTTTACAACAGCCTCTAACACCTCTCGGGCATTTACTGGGCTTTTGGGGGCGTGGGAGTTTGAAGGAAGAGCCAACAGTTTGCTCCCACCCTTACTTAACTCAACGAACTAGTAAAGTAGCAGTGCGCGCCTGGAGGATTTCATGGAACTCGCAGTGTGCGGTGGAAGTCAAGGGGCAGGCAACACCGGGTCCCACGCGAGTTCGGTCCCACTACCCTGGCAGCTGGGGCAGAGCTGGGCAAGGGGACGCGAGTGCGGGCGGCTAGCTGAGCGCCAACCAAGCGCCCACAGAGCGCCCGGACGCCCCCATGCCGTGGGAACGAGCTGTCCAGACGCAAGTGCCTTCAGAGTTTTCCCAGGATATTATTTTTTTCTGGGATTTCGCCCCTCTAAGTCCCCTCCCTCTTGCCCCTCCTACCCTCCCTACGCAACGCTCGTAATCATTGGCTTCCCAGGCAAAAGGAGAGGGGAAAGAGAAGCCAGAGGAGTGTGGGTTCACCCTGAATCACACTTCAGATTAGTGGGTCTGGGGACCTTGGCAGAAAACATGAATGGCTCGCGCTTTCTTTAGGAGCCCAACCCTCATCCCCAACAACATCAGACAAACAAACAAACAAACAAACAAGTGTCCTCAAAAGTTACTATAGTTTTGTAGGTACTGATTTATTTAGGATTCTGCAGAGCTCCAAAAAATCAATTTTTTAATATCTACTATTATAATTCTTCTCCAGTCCTCTATATTGTATATTTCTATGTGTATATACACATATATGTACTTTATATATCATTTAAATACATTATTTTATAGTTGTACTTATTGTATATAAACTGTATATTTTATTTATGTACAGTTAGTTAATGGTTACAAATTAGAAAACATTATAATAACAAATGCTTTAATTCAATTATGTTTTCTCTAGTCCTGGAAAATAGGATAATTTTTTAAAATACCCACTTTTAAAATAGGTCTATAATAATAATACCAAGGGAAACTTTTAAAATACCAGAAGTAGTCATGACATATTTTGTTTTATGTGCTTGTGTGTGTGTGTGTGTGTGTGTGTTGAAGGACCAAAGAGCTCCTGATCACAGCATTGGCCCAGGAAACAGCCAGGTTCCTACATTATATAATCACATCCACATTTTGCATGCAACATGAATACCATAATCTTGGGTATACATCAGTTTCTGTTCTTGATTTTATTTTACAAGCACATCACAAAAAATAACTTAAACTATTATGGAAGATGACCCAGTTATTCTAAGTTGTTCTAAACACAATACACTAAAGCTAAACTGTCTACCTATTAATATAATGCTTGGAGTGATTTTGCAAAGGATTTTATATTTACAAATATCTTTTTTCCTGTAGTTTTGGTTCTCCACCCTTATTAAGATTATTTGTATATGTAGTTTTCACATAAAACAGTTTTCATGAAAGAAGTTTTAATGGAGCGAGAGGAAACAACATTACATCTTTACTGGTATATTTATAATCTTATGTTGAGTTTCAGGTTAGCACAAATGAATCTCCTTTATGATGTTGTTATTCCTCACATAAAATATTCTATTAATATTGTTCATGACAAGCTCTTTGATGTGTAAGAATTAAACACAAAGGTTAATGTTCCTCTGATATTAAAAGCTCAAAGGATTTAAAACATAGGCACTAATATCTAAATAGAAAAATAAGCAAATAACAGTTTTTAAAGAGAATAACAAAACTATGCTCAAATTCAACTTTATTAGTAACCAGATATTGTATAGGTAAATTGAAATGAGATTTCACTTTGTCTCTGCCAGATTGCCTGATTTTTAGAATGATGGTGCTGTACTCTGTCAGTATGATGGTCAGAGTATACTACTCTACATGAGTAGAATAGATTGATATTTCCTATGTAGAAATGAATTTGGCTATGTACATCAATAATATTCAAAATATTTATACTCTTTTATCCAAGTTTATCCTCCTAAGGGTTTTCTTACAAGGAAATTATCCCTTTCATAAAAGTCTTATGTTTATGGATAGTCATTTGAGAACTAAATAAAACAGGGCACACGAGTGTCGGCAAAGTGTTAGACAAAGTACTAT
Source organism: Tonatia bakeri (assembly GCA_004024845.1). Classification (NCBI taxonomy): domain Eukaryota; kingdom Metazoa; phylum Chordata; class Mammalia; order Chiroptera; family Phyllostomidae; genus Tonatia; species Tonatia bakeri. Next base: position 18,676 of record PVIA01002901.1, on the reverse strand, counting down.
TTCTTTTAACAGGGAAGGTAGGAAAGAGAACAGTATAAATAATTATCCTAAAAATAAAGCAAACAAATGACTGTATGCCTTTTCAAGGATATGGTGGAGCATTGTATAGCAGTTCCTCCCCAAAATTATTCACCTCTTCAGAAGAAGGCATCTTTTAAACATACTTTTTACTGTTGGTCAGGCTCATACTCTGAAAAATTAGATGTCAAATTAAAAAAAAAAGAGTTGAAAAATTTTTTTTCAGGAATGGTACAAGTGATTTTTGTTTAGTGGAAGATAACTCAAAAGGTTATGATTTTATTGCCCTATAGAATGTCACTAATTTTATATCTAACTTAATTTTATTTCTGTATTTTTTTTAATTCACTAATTATTTATAGCAGTCTTCCCTATCCTCTTTTGGATCAGCTTTATAATTCTACTGGATCCCTCATTAATAAGCTCAGCCAATCTTTGATACTTGCCTATAATATATTTGTGTGAGATGCATAAATCTCAGAGGTTTTTTCAAATTATGTTTTTAAAAACTCAGAATGCATCAGTTCTTTTCTGAACCAATAACAAATCTTCATAGAAGATTGTATACAATCCCCTCCTTTCTTAAAAGATAAAACTTGTAAAATAAGTTTTGAAGGTAGAAAGTAGTTAAAACGCCCTATTGCTCATCCATGAGTTTGAAGCTCAACCAAAAGAGATAAAAAAGGTGTATCTCCTTATATATTTATTTTTTTTAATTTTTATTGTTGTTCAATTTCTCCTTATATGTTTAAGTTAACATGAGAAGTGACAAGGAAGACGGTACATTACACTTGATAAAAAATGAAGGAAAGAGTGAATATTTTTCTCAATCAAATGAAAATTATTTAATTTGTGCTTGAGATGATCTCAAAAACTAAACAATGCTAAAAGATGCATTCTGATAGAAAACCCGATTGTTGTTGTTTTTGACGGGGGTGGGGCTTCTGCTTTATTTAGAACATCAAAAATAACATTTTATAGAATAAGAATCATAACATTACACAACAAAGTATAGCTGTAAAATCTCAAACAAGTCAGGCAACACTTTTATTTTTAGATCACCAAAAATAAGACTTTACAGAAGCAAAACTGTAACAAGCAAATGTATAGCCACAAATTTTCTTTTGTCTTCAGTATTAATTTCCTCTCAAATATTTTGGGGCTACTTTGCAGTATCCAAGTAAAACTAAAATTTGTTGGGCAGAGTTGCTCAGTATTAACATAAGAATGAAAACGATTTGCAAAACAATTTGATTTTGTGCTAATAAATGACTAAAAACTGTGGTTGTTGCTAATAGCTCCAACGTCCAATGGGAACAGAGCTGCTCTTTCCCCGCTGTTACAGATGAGTGTACAGTGGCTAGGGCTAGATGTTGAGACCATGTAGGCACCAAGGGAGTGAGTACTTTTTAACAGAAATAACTATAATATGTAACAACCCAAATAAAGAGGCCTGCATCTGCAAAGCCCCCCTGGGGTGGACATCGCATCCTCCCCCATTTCCCCAGTTCTCCACTGAGGACTAGCATGCAAAGTTACACAGAGAAGCTCTTCTTCCAGAGTCCTAGAAACTTGAATAAACCGCCATGTGATTGATTCTTAATGCTGTAGTGTGCCTCACATGCAGCGGCCTAGGACGACTCAAGGAAGAAGTTATCATGTTACTCCGCCAGAAACCTCAGAAAGGGATAAAACTGCTCCAGTAAAGCCTTCAGATTCTTCATCTTTCCAAGAATTTCTGGAAGTTTCACTAACAATTGCATCGCTTTGCCCTGTGAATGTAAGAGGGTACAGGTGGCTGGTCACCTGGAGGGTGACTGTCAGGTACAAGTTTCCAAGACAGAACCTCATTTCTTTCATTAGTTCTCCTGCCTTCATATCTGGCAAACGCCACTCTTTTTTCCTTGCTAGGAGTCACAGGAATAGGTGAGGAAGATCTGTTGTGCACAAGTGTCTTCTAGGTGCAGGAACAGCCTGAGCATGCTGCTGGTGTCCAGCTGTAGGCTCTTGGGCTGAGGCTTGGCGCTCCTCTCAGACATCATGTGACTGTTGGCAGAGTGGTGTGAGGACCACCTCAGAGACAGCAAGGCTCAGTTTCGTGCCTTTTAAGGGTGGCTGTTTCACCTGTGGTCGCCTGACTCTCTGTGGACTGCGTTGTGGACGGATTCCTCCAAATGGGCTTGGAAAGAGCTCCTCCTGGTTCTTATTAGGGTTTATGGAACTTTTCCTTAATCAAAAGGAAAAAAAAAATGGATGATGCCACCTTTTTATACTGAACTGGTTCATACAAATACAACAAAAAACCAACGGGAGAGTATAATCAAAGGTTATCTTTAATACGTCAGTATTCTTTCCTACTGGGATATTAGTATAATGCACATTCATGTTGGCAAGTGACAGTATGATAATGACAAGGTCTTGATTGGCTGAAAAAGCTGCATAGTGTGACAACAACAAGGCCTGTGATTGGCTGAAAAGGTTGGTCTGAGACCAAAGTTTCACTAACTGTTTCTCCTGTTGATAGAATAACAATCGTCTCCAGCTTCTTCTTCAGAACTTCTTGGGTGTCTGTAATTACTGTTCTTCCTTCCACAGTTCGTTCTTTTTGTATGCAGCTCTTCCTTCACTGCAGCCTTTTCTTCTACGTCACTTTCTCCACTACTGCTTCATCCTTCACTACAATCATCAGGCGAAGGGCTTACTGAGTTCTCATCATTTTTATTTTTTTCTTCAATGGGAATGATTTTAAAGACACAATCGACACCAGGCAGCGGCTTTTTCTTTCTTCCTGTGCTAAGGCAAGCTACAGCTTTTCTTGCCAATTTACATGTGATGTCCGATTTTTACGCCAGTCATAGAGGACACGATCTTCAGCTGCCTAGGTATCCCAGCTTCTGTTCCAGCCATTAAAATGATTCAGATATTCTGGCGTCTTACTGCCTCTTTTGTCTTTCCCAACAACAAATTGGCAGTCTGGGTCATTTGATGCTCTAAGCAGGATGAGGAGAGATTTAACAGTGGCCTCCAGGACCCCTGGACCTGGCTGGTGTCCAGGAGTGCAAATCCATGCTCCACCACGGCCTCACGACAGCGTCTACAGGAGACTTCAAGCTGCACTGAGCAGTCAGCTACATAGGGCAAAAATGAAGAACCCTGTTTTGGGAGGAAGTATAACCTAACCAAGAAAATACATGTTTCAATTATTGGTCTAGTTCATTGATGGAATCAGCCTCTATATTAAGGAGTCCTTTTTTAATTGAATTTTTCCAGTTTTATAGAGATCTAATTGACATGCATCACTGTATAAGTTTAAGGTGTACACCATAATGGTTGGATTTATATATACTGGTAAATGATAACTGCAATAAGTTTAGTTAGCACCCATCATCTCATATAGATATAATAAAAAAGAGAAAACAAAAAAAATATTTTTTCTTGTATTGAGAACTCTTGAGATTTACTCTTTTAACAACTTTCACATATTTTTACATATGTGTATATATGCAGCAGTATTAGCTATAGTCATCATGCTATATATATACATCGCATCCCTAGTACTTATTTATCTTGTACTGGAAGTGTGCACTTTCTACCACTTTCTTCAATCCATCAACTAGTACCCGCTTCTGGTAATCACATTTAAAGTTTTTTATTAGTGAACTCTTCCAACTTTTAGCTTTAGAACATAAAACTTCACTAAAAGGGTAGCAGATAGAGCCCAGGAGTTAAGAATGAGCTTTGAAGCTGCGGGGACTGGGATGCAGAGATGTGTGTTGGAGCTCTGCCAGTGCCTAGTAGAGCTCTGGGGTTGATGCCTTCACTCAGTTTTCTGATCTGCTAAATGAAAATAATAAAAATGTATTCCTATTTTTCATTAAAACAACCTTAAGAGGATTTTTTCTTTTAAAAATATTATCTTGTACAGGTGTGCTGTATTCTTATGACAGTACTAGAAGTTACTCTTTACATCTTAATGATTAAATTGGTTTACTGGTATGATTTTACATGTCTGTGCTGGTAAGACCAGTTTTCCCAGGCCTCGCATGAAAAGTACAGCAGATCTGACGTTCTAGATCTTGGATTATACGCAGTTACTTGACTCTGACCTAATCTGTCACTACTTATATGGTAATTTGTGAGGGAATAACATACTATACAGCTTATTGTAATGAATCAGTTAACCTGGTTTACTCAAAATGCTTAATTAAAGTAAATATAGAAAAGACATAGGGTCTGTTTTGTTTGGACAGCAGAGAAAAACTCACAAATAATTGAAAATGGCCAGAGAGTGGGATCAACACTTGGATGAGGAACTTTGGACAATCAAGATGTAGGAAAGGGCACCATGCAGATCAGAGTTGTTCATAGAAAAGGGAGAAAATCTCAAAAAAGTTAGTGGAGCATTAACATAAAACTGAATTCCAGACTGGTTATTTTGTTATTATTATTTCAATGAGGATCTACCTTCAGAAGTTTTTTTGTGCCTTAAGTTTGATCATGGTAAAATAAATCATGCCTAAAAATTGGAATGGATATGACTTTTCTCACAGGATCTTTTAAATGATGGATATAGATAGCATGGGTAAGGAATCAGTCTCTCTAAGAGATATGAGCATGGAAAATGTAACTATCATGAATGTTAAGAAAAGCCCAGAAGCAGAGAATTTATTTTAGCTCTAGGATTCTATGGTGGCAATGTTATTTTGATTTTCCAGAAAAGTTTAGAATGGCACTCCTAAGCTTTTGTAGGACTTAATCATGTGTCTAATTAGTCATCCAGCTTCAATAAGCTTTTAATTAATTAAGTAGTATTTGAATAGCTGGCTTGTTGGGTGTTGGCTAGATACATATATCCTAAATAAAAGGCCAAATTTCTTCACTTTGTAGCCATAACTTTTATTAAGTCTGAAGAAATAAAGTAACAAATACCTATAAGGGGAGGTATTACTACAAACTGCTCAACTTAAAAGAAAGTGTTGTGAAGCAGAGACACTTAAATAAAATTAAATGTGTGCATATGAATAAATAAACACCCTCAAATAGACATTCATTCACTAAACAAAGTAAAAGAATCATAATATGATATTGTAGTGTTTTATACAAAGCATATTTATATCTGATATTCCATTTGATACGAGTATGGTCAGCAAGAAAGAAAATATTATTTCAATTTTATGAATTAAAAAGCTGAGGTTAAGGGACATACGATGATTGAATTATTACTCAAAACAATGCAGTCATATTGCAAACAAAGATGACTTTAGAGTAGGTAAAAAAGATATGCTCTATTTAGAGTCTCTCATTATGTAAATGAGACTTGGAGAGAAATGCACTTGCTGAAAGACACACTCTAACATGGAGGAAAAACAAGAACAGATCTTGTCACTGTACTAATAACTCAGATATAGCTTTTTAGTTAACATTTACAATTGAACGAAGTAAAAATCTAGGGACTTAAACAGACTATGGAATTCATCCATTCAAAGACTCATTTTCTTGCAATGGATAGCAGACGATAAGTTAATTTCAAAACCACGAAGTAGTGGGCTTGAAACTCAATTCTCCCAATTCAGTATTCTTTTGAAATTGTGTAAATGTAAAGTTCATTCTTTTTTTCTCTTTTTTATTGTTGTTCAAATAAAGTTGTCTCCATTTTCCCTCAACCACTCCCCCTCACCCCAACCATCCCAACCATATTCACAGACCTAAATGACCTCTTTTGTAATATAAATATTAAATCTATACATTTCCATCAACTCATGGTTTTAATTGTTGTCCACTAATTTTGATAACTTGTGTTTTAATTACCGTTTACTTAAAGTATTTTTCAGTTTCCTTGTAAACTTTAATTTGATCCAACCTGATTACCTGATCAGGTTGGGGTCAGAACATTAGTATTTCCAACAAGTTCACATATGATGTCATGGCTGCTGTTCTGGGGACCAGACCTGAGGAACCACAGCTCTCGGGATGGTTCCTGTGCTCAAAGTGTGGTCTTTCTGAGCTTCTTCACCCCAACAGTTTGGAAATCTAACTTCTTCCAACACCTGGCTACTTCTAGGACCTGTGTTCTGCTTTCGTAATTCTAACAATCCTTCTGTGCTGGACCTGTGGAGTCAAGCCTTGCACTGCAATGATTTGTGTTTAGCCAAATACCTGAAGGGACCACTATGCAGATTTCTGAGGCCCCTTCTCTGTGCGACTCCCTCATCTTTGCCACTTGTGCCACAGAACACAGCAGACTTGCAGGTTCCCAACAGGACCACTGTTCTGCTTGCCCAGTGAGGCTGTTCTCTTCTTTTTGGGTCCTTCATCCTTGTGCTGTAGTTTGGGAAGTGCCCAGGCAGAAAACCAGGGTGAATGGGGACTCAGCTCATGAGTTATTCCTCTTCCAGGAATTATGGTTATATGCTGTGTTCTCCCCAAAGCCTAAACACAGTTGCTGCATGTATTTTGTCCTAGTTTCTTGATTTGTATGACAGGAAGGTAACCACTCTGCTGTGGCCACACTGGCACTGTGTATACTCGTACATCCTTAGTGAAACTCCTCACCCTCATGGGATGAAAGATGTTCTCTCAGATAGCTAGTTCTCCTTTTCTTCAAACTCTTACTTACTACTCTCCAATTCCTACTCTGATTATAAAAGCCATGGCAAAATATTTAATACTTGGAACTCAATTAAATGGGACCATCAGTGAGTCAGAAATTACTCTGTAAATAGCACTTTGATGGAAACAAGGTAAATGGCAACAAACAACCAGATGTAAAGGAATTTGTTTTGGGATTATTCATTCATTTTTAATTCACTAATTCTATTTACACTTTTTGTAAAACACAAAGCTGAAGATGGAGGATTGGGCAAAGAGTAATCCAGTGACAAGAATTTTTATGAACCGGTGATGCACTACCAAATTTTTTATTGGAAAAGTATTAAGTTTCACAAGGATATGTGATATGATTTATTACTAGAAATTTAGTTTTCAAGTTTTAATGTGTCAAAGACTAATAATGATTTTAAAATTCATAAGTACTCTTTAACAAATACAGAATTGATATGGGAAAAAAAGCTGATAAGGAAAGAAAATGCTATGTTTTCAGCCTTGACATAAAACACCACGTTAGGCACCTCAGCCAAGCAAGGTTTGGTGCAGAGAATGAGCCCCACAAGTGTTGAAAGGAATAGAGAAACAACCAGGAAGCTGCCACCACACCTGCTCTAGAAGCCACAAACCAGCCACGTCTCCTCAGAAGTGCTGGAGAGACTTCTTTTACCAACCACACCAGTTAAAACTTCAGGGCTCAGGGCTCCTCCTGGGAAAAAAAAAATCCTGAAGTGTGCATTCCAATGTGCTGGGTCAATATTTGTAAATCTCTCAGATACTCCCACTTTCAAAACTTCCGCCCATATTTCTCAATGTCAGTATTTAAGTGAAATTTGGCACTTGAGCTTGGCAAAGTGACCCAGAAATATAATCTTCAGGCTTCTAACCTTGCTGACATGGTAGAAAATATTGAAGAATGTGAAGCTGAGAACAATTAAATCATATACATTTGAGATTAGGTAGTTTGTCAGTGTATGAGGTCTGTCCAGAAGGTATCCAGCCATGTACTATGAAAAATACATCTATTGAGGAAAATATAAGATTCAGAAACACTGTACATAGAACAATGATGCTTTAGTCCCCTTCAATGTAGGCATCTTGGGATCTAACAGAGTTCTTCCAATTGCCATCTGCTGCCCTGTTTTATTTTCCTGAATCTGATTGATGGTCTGCATCTGTCCCCTTTCAAAGGTCATTTTAGTTTTGGGGAAGACCAGGAGTCACAGGGTGCCGAATGTGGGCTGTAAGGTGGCTGAGTCACATGGGGGATTTGATGTGTCACTAAGCTCTGCATGAGACATGATGCATGAGTGGGAGCACTGTTGCTATGAAGCTGCCAATCACCAGTTGCCCATAGCTGAGGACTTCTAATCATTGAATAGTTTCCATGGAGGAACATTCAAGCTTAATGCAAAATGAGATGCAGTTCATTGCTCTCCTCGCTCAGTAATTTTGAATGAGAGGGACACACAGGACACATGCTCACTCAACGGTGTCTACCACCCCCACTGACTAGCACAATGAAGTTGCCATTGTTCACATGCACATTCCAGTCCACTCTCCTTGGCTGCCAGGTTACATCAATGTCACACAAACTGTTTTCATTATATTAACAATGGCTGGACTTTTTTTGGACAGACCTGGTATAGTTACCTGGAAGGTTCCAGAGACAAAATATACACTTTCGGTGTATAAACTAAGTACAGGGAACAAGTTAGGGGACATGATATTACATAATACCAAGGATGAGAGGCTGAATAAAAGCAAAGCCATTGGCTATGTCCTATTTTATCATATGACTGATGTAAATAAAAATATATATAACAGGGAGTGTTCAAGACTTGGTTTTTACTGGTAATAGAAAACTCTCTGTTAGTATTCCTTTCCTTTAGGAAAAATATCAGATGTTCTAAGAGAGTTAAAGAACTTCTGCCATGTGACATATTCCTACTCACCTAGATCAAGAATTCTGGAATCTAACATACCTGAATTTGAATTTGGCCTCTGTTATTTACTAGTTGTGTGACATTGAAACATTGAGTTATTTAAACTCTTTAGACCTTCATTTCCTACCCAATCTCCAATGGATAGAATTCATACCTAATATGATGGTTTTGAATATTGCTGTAGGTAATACATACCACATTCTAAGTACATTATATGTAATCAATACATGTTAACTCTATCTCCCCACAGTTCCTGACATTTGGGGTATGTATGACTCAGGCACAAATCATTTTTTTTAGAATGCATTGTTTCTAGAAGAAGTAGGAGTCAATCTTACCTTCTTAACTACTCACTCATGAAATTGCTAGAATTATTACTTGTAATGAATTACAAATCAATGGTCAGTTTTTGGTTCTGACTAGGTTATAGCATTTATCAGTAACTATTAAAAAGGAGTCAATATCTGCACAGTAGAAAATAATTAGAATATCCTTAAATTCAGAGCATTTAAAAAGATGTTATAAAGGATAATCATTAATTGGTTTAGTACCCTGAGATTTGCCTCGGATATTATTAAAACTCCAAATAAAAACCTTCAATCTGTTTTTTTCTATGAAATACCTTATGTGAGTGATTCAAATTAATCTGTAGTAATTTGAAAAGAATGCTTTATAATAACAAATGCTGCTGATTATGAATAAGGGTTAAATAGTTAAATTATTAATGTTAAAATGCACAAACGTAGCCCTAATAAATCTGCTAACCCTACCCTTTACCTGTAAGTCTGGTTCTGGTCTAACAAACGTGCTCACTCGGAGCTGATCAGTGCTTTGACACAACGAGGGTTTCCTTGAACCCTGGAGTACTCAAGACACTGAATTAAAAGACTAATATTTAAAGATTAAATGACCCGTTTCTGGCTCTCAAAGAGCTTGGGTTGTATGGGAAATTATTATAATATAAAGTATTATTTCTTGAATTAAGTTATGAATCAAGTATAATGGTGATATTGGAGGAAAGCAATTAAATCTATTAGGAGACTTGAAGAAAATTATACTAACTGTGAAGTAGCTGTTATTATTGTTATTTATAGATGTTAAAAAAATTAAGGGTTAAGAATTATAATACAATTATTAATTGATGTTTAATTAAGTAAATTTAGAACTGTTTCCTTTTTTAAAACTACAAAAGATTTTGTAAATTAAGTTCACCACCTTACCAGCCATCTTTCTTTATAATACAAAGAACATATTAGCCTCATATGTATGTATCAAAACACTAATACCAATTGTTATAGACTAAATTTTGTCCCACCAAAATTAATATGTTGAATCTCTAACCCCAAATGTTACTATGTGTGGACACTGGGCATTTAGGGAGTTGTCTAAATGAAGTCACAAGGGCAGACTCCTCATCCCCTAGAGCTGGTACTCTTATAAGGAGAGGAAGACTCCAGAGCTCTCTTTCACTGAGGACACATAGGAAGGCCACGGGAATGCAGAAGAAGGCAGCAGTGTGCAAGCCTGAATGAGATTTCTCACCAGGAACCGAATTTACCAGCATCTTGATGAATGACTTCTGGTTTCCCGAACTTTGAGAAAGTCAATTTCTGTTGCTTAACACACCGTCTGTACAGTCTGTAGTATTTTTCATAGCCTGAGCAGACTAATACACCAGTAATATGAAGTATATGAACTTGGACTAATTTTCCTTGGGGAAGAACATCACAGTACCTTTTGCTCTTTGGAAAGACACTATTTCCTTTCATTGCTTTGTCTCCTAGGAGAAGAGGTGGGTGAGATTGCAGTTGGATAATGGATCTCAGTCAACACCTTCCCTTTCAGATCCAATGCTATAGAATTTCTCCATGACTAAAAGTGCCATTCTCTACTGACAGGATTCCCGGGTTACTAAGGGTGTTTTAAAACCAACTGTGAGAAAGTTCACAGGTTGTATCTTTCTCACTAAGGTTCTACTGAAACACCTGTAGCCTTATGAGGAAGGACTTATTCTGGGAAACTTTCAAGACACAGCCATCATAGCTTTCCAAATTCTAGCTAAGTTTCCAAATTTCTAGTTAGTGTAGGTAAGAAAGAAATGTGTGGCCTTCGAAGTTGCCTTTTCTGTCCTACCTGGGATCTGTGCATGTTAGGTCAGTGGGCACAGAGCTGACTTTGTGGATCCAGTTTTTGAGATGGAAACCTGTGGGAACAACAGAAACGAGGGCAGCTGAAAAGGTATAATGGCAAGTAAGTTGCTCACATTTTTAAATTTTCCTTCCCATACTCTCTTGTAAGCAGAAATGCTTTGTTATATAAATAGGAGAGAAATATAGGAGAGAGGGAGAGGTAATATTAGATTTTTCTGATGAATGCTGTAGTCTTCTCTTATTTATTGTTATGGTTACTAAAGTTTCATACCTATGGTCAAGAATGGTCAGAAAATATTAAATGGAAAATTTGAGAAATAAAGAATTCATCGGTTTTCAAATGGTGCCTTTCTAAGTAGTGTGATGAACTCTCATGCGGTCCTGCTCCATCCACACTGCACACACTGCCTACCCTCAGTCACTTAGTAGCCATCTGTGTTATCGTATTGACTGTCATGGAGCCATAGTGCTTGCATTTAAGTAATCTGACTTAATAATGGTCCCAAAGCACAAGAGTAGTAAGGTTGGCAATTCAGATATGTCCAAAAAAAAAAAAGTGGTATGTATGTACAGGAAAAAACAGCATATATAGAGTTTAGTACTATCCTTATTTCAAGTATCCGCTGGAGGATACAGGCATTTACTAAAGTAATTGATGGGAGAAACAAATAATGTGATTATATTGTCACATAGTATAGTGGTTTAGGTCTTGTAGATTCTCATACATAGTGGAGTGAATGGTCACTTGTGAACAAGCAGTCCACAGAAGGATTAAAAAAGCTCAGTGCTAAGGTGTTAAAACTGTGTCCACACATTCTTATATGCTCCTCCCTCCTACAGTGTAGACAAGTCTTAGTGACACATTACACTAAGCAGTAGGATGGACTTAGTGACTTGCTTATGACCAACAATGGCAGAAGTAATGCTGTGTCTTTTTTAATATTAGGTTATAAAAAGGCAAGCAACTTCCATTTTGCTCTGGGGAAAGTCATGTTATGAGCTGCCCTGTGAAGAATCCCACACAGTGTGGAACTTAAACCTCCTGCCAATGGCCACATAAAGTGGGCTTAGAAAGAAGGCACCCAGCCCCTTCGAATACAGCACCCTTGCCAGACGGCATGAGAGGCCTTGAGACAGAGCCGACCAGCAAAACTGCTCAAACTTTCCGAGTTGATCATTTTTTTTAGCTGTTAAGTGTTGGGTTAAATTGTTATACAAGGTATTTGTGTCCCCATCACAATTCCGATGGTTTCGATAAAGGATAAGGATTTTGCCTGGCATCACCAAGAGGCGCTCCCATCACCTGCTGCGTGTTCTAAGAATTCAACTAAATCATGTCACTGTCTGCACAGAGACACACCACATCCAGTGCTGAAGGGGTCAGTCATACAAGACTGTGTCCCTCCACCCCCACCCCCTATTTTAGTCTCCTATCATAAGTCCAGGTTGTTAACTGTACTTCTGACTGACTGACAATAAATCAGAGGTTCTTATGACCCCCTCCTAAGATTTGATTAATTTGCTAGAGTGGCTCAGAGAAACATTTCACTTACTCCATCACTGGCGTATTACAAAAAGGCTGTAAATCAGGCACACTGGATGGAAGAGATGTGAAGAAAAGAGCAAGGTTTGAAGGAAAAGGTGCAGAGCTTCTGTGCCCTCTCAGAATGCACTACTCCTCTCCCTACACCTCCAAGTGTTCACCAACCCAGAAGTTCTCCGAACCCTGTCCTTTTGGGGTTTTATGGAGCCTGCATTACCTATGCATGATTAATTCAATCCATAGCCATTGCTGAGTGAAAATCTTCAACTCCCCTCCCCTCCCTGGAGGTAGGGGCTGGGGGACTGAAAGTTCCTCTAAACACATGTTTGGTTCTCTTGGTAATCAGTCCCTCATCCTTAGATGGGGTCCACAATCTACCTCATTAACATAACAAAAGATGCATTTACTACTCTCTCACTTAGGAAAGTCCAAGGGGTTTAGGACCTCTGTGCCACACAAGTGGGGACAAAGACTAAGTGTGCATTTCTTATTATAAATCACAGTATCACACAGAGTTAAATAACTATTACAATCCAACTCACTAGATATCAAAAAACTACAAATGAAAAAAAGTTGATTCTTAAACATTAGATTGGTCAAATATAAAAAAGAAAATAATAATCCCTGATATTTATCAGGGTGCATATTATTGATTACTATTTAATTGAAACATTCTGGGGGATAATTTTCCAATTTGCTATCCATAAATGTTTACCACACATATCTAACTCAATAGTTCAACTTAAAAAAATATTAACTTAAAGGAGTATGAGCAAATGCCGAAAAGGTGCACTTTGTGTCATTGTGTGCAATAATGAAAAACAAATTATCCATCAAGCACTTCCTTAGTCCTTATAAGAGCCTATGAGATCAGCATATTCTTTAATCACCATTTCATAAATAAGGACAACTGGGATGTGGAGAAGTGTGCCAACTTCCTTGAGATCACAAAGCTGCTAGCAGCAGAGCAGAGTTTCAAAGTCATGCTCTTAACAATTACAACAAGCTGTTTCTCATAAAACAAAATATTTTGAATGCATTTTAATAAGAGAATGTTTACAGTTTGATGAAATGATATCAGCCATTATTTTGTTATTTTTCAAGTTAAACCATAGATCAAGGACTGCTAATATAAATGCCTCAAGCTATTAAGAAGATGATGCTAATGTACAGAGTGGTGTGGATAGCTCTAGCAGATTGACACTGTATAGAATGTAGGTCCATTATTTCTTAATTCTCTAATTTTATTCAAGAGAACCTGTGAGAATCTGAATTTTTAAAAATATGAAATCTTGTCATATTAAACAGAGCAACAAATTACATTTTAAAAAATGCTATGCCCTGGCTGGCGTAGCTCAGTGGATTGAGCACGGGCTGTGAACCAAAGCATTGCAGGTTCGATTCCCAGTCAGGGCACATGCCTGGGTTGTAGGCCACAGCCCCCAGCAACTGCACATTGATGTTCCTCTCTCTCTCTCTCTCTTTCTCCCTCCCTTCCCTCTCTAAAATTAAATAAATAAAATCTTTTAAAAAGTGCTAAAGCCAAATATAATATTTCTGAGAACAGATATTACTCACAGTGGTCCGGGCTGAAATAAAATTACAATAGTGGGTTGAGAAGAGTTATTTAAAGATACCTGATAAAATTCACTAAAATGTGATTGAATTCATTATCATATTTAAAGAAATAATAACATAGTTAAAGAGACCTTAGCCAGACACTGAAACACACAAATATAGTGAGAAAGAAGTGACACGTTGCAGCAATCTCAATAAATGTACTACCATCCCAAGAATCAATTTATCAGATTTTGCTATTTTGGATTCTGCATAGCCTTATAGCAGAGTGGTTGAAAACTTAAATTCTTGAGCCAGATTCCTGAGTTGGAATACCAACTTTACCACTTACTAGTTACTTAAGCTCTCTGTTCCTGTGTTTCTTTTTGTAAAGCAGGGATTAATATTGTATGCAACACACTAAGATTCTGTGAGAAAGTAATGGCTTAATAAATATTAGCTATTATTGCTGTGGAGATGAAGCAATTCAGAGCATGGTGCCAAAAAATGTTCTTATCATTAAAGAGTCTCTGTGCTGACATCATTCTCACAAAACAATCCCTGATTGTAATAGAACTGTGTACAATGAAAGAATGTCTTGGCCTGAGGGGGAGAGAGCAGACACTGTGGTAATTAGAGGTCTTCGTGTAAATTAATAAATTGTTAATCTAGTTTACTCTCTGGTACATTCATTTTTCATGAATTAGTTGCCGAGGATATTATTATATCTAGAAATAAGAGATGAACAGTTTTCTGGATCCTAAGCCATGATGAAATCACCAAGATAAATGCCAACAAAACAGAAGACTTGGCATCTAGGCCACTGGAATGTTCTTTTCTTTTCCAAAATGAAATTTTTCTTTCAGACTTTATCTCTCAAAACTATGGTAAAAGAAGTATTTCTCTCTTATTCACTGGCTAGTCCTCAATAAATGTAAATAGAATGAATGAATTAAAAATGAACGATTCAAAAGCAGATTACAATATTCAGAAATCAAAGGCATTTTTGGACACAAAAAAGAAATATCAGAAACAGAAATTAGGGGAAAAAATTTCACTTACTAAAGCAACTAGAAAAATAAAATACCTAGGAATAAACTTAGCCAAGGAAGTAAAAGACGTGTACTCAGAAAACTACTCAACACTGAAGAAAGCAATTAAGGAAGACACAAACAAATGGAAGGATATACTGTGTTCATGGATGGGAAGAATTAACATCATTAAAATGTCCATACTACCCAAAGTAATTTATAGATTCAATACAATCCTTATTAAAATACCAACGACATATTCACAGATACAGAACAAATATTTCAAAAATTTATATGGAACAATAAAGCTTTTCCCAATAGCCTCAGCAATTTTGAGAAAGAAGAACAAAATAGGAGGGATTACAAAGGTGATATCAAACTATATTATAAGGCCATAGTAATCAAAACAGTCATAAGAACAGATACATGGACCAATGGAACAGAATAGAGAGCCCAGAAATAAATACAAGTCTTTATGGTCAATTAATATTTGACAAAGGGGGCAGGAGCAAAAAATGGAGTAAAACTAGCCTCTTCAACAAATGTTGTTGAGAGATATGGACAGCTACATGCAAAAAAATAAAAAATGAAACTCTACCACCAACTTACACCATATACAAAAATAAACTCAAGGTGGATAAAAGACTTAAATATAAGTTGTGACACCATAAAAATCCTAGAGGAGAACATAGGCAGAAAAATCTCAGATATCCCACATAGCAATATTTTCACTGATAGGTTCCTTAGAGAAAGGAAAAAATAAACAAATGGGACTACATCAAATTAAAGAGCTTCTGCATGGCAAAAGAAAACATCAGCAAAATGAAAAGGGAACCAACTGCATAAGAAAACATATTTCCCAATGATACCTTGGGCAAAAAGTATGATCTCCAAAATATATAAAGAACTCACACACCTCCACACCAGGAAGACAAACAATCCAATTAAAAAATGGACAAAGGACCTGAACAGACACTTCCCTCAGGAGGACATACAGAGGGCCCTGAAACATATGAAAGGATGCTCAACATCACTACCATCAAAGAGATGCAAATTAAAACCACAATTAAAACTTCACACTGGTCAGAATGGCTATCATTAACAAATCAACAAAAGTGCTGGTGAGGTTGTGGAGAAAAGGGAACCCTAGAGCACTATAGGTGGGAATGCAGACTGGTGCAGCCACTGTGGGAAACAATATGGAATTTCCTCAGAAAACTAAAAATGAAACTGCCTTTTAACCTGGAGATTCTACTGAGGGATTATACCCTAAGCACCCTGAAACACCAATCCAAAAGAACCTATGTGCCCCAATGTTCATAGCAGTACAATTTACGATAGCCAAGTGCAGGGAACAGCCTCAGTGCCCGTGAGCAGATGAGTGGATCAAAAAACTATGGTGTATTTACACAATGGAAAACTATGCAGCAGAAATAAAGAAGGAGCTCCTACCCTTTGCAAAAGCATGGATGGAACTGGAGGAGAGTGCTATGCTAAGTGAAATAAGCCAGGAACTGAAGGACAAATATCACATGATCTCACCTATTATGGAACCTAATCAACAAGACAAAAAAGTGAGAAAAATAGAATCAGAGAAATGGAAATAAAGACCAATCTGTGACCTGAGAAGGAAGGGGAGGGGATAATGGTGGAAGGAGAGGAAAGTCAAGGAAAATGTATAAAGGACCCATGGACAAGGATAGCTGGAGCGTAGGATTCAATGTGGGGGGCAGGTGTGGACAGGGCAGGGGAGAGCATGGGGGGGGAATGGGAACAATTATAATTGAACAACAATAAAAAAGACCATTTCCTTGATATCTGGTTGTTTGTTGCCATTTACCTTGTTTCCATCAAAGTGCTACTTACAGAGTAATTTCTGACTCATTGATGGTCCCATTTAATTGAGTTCCAAGTATTTATTTTGCTATGGCTTTTATAATCAGAGTAGGAATTGGAGAGTGGTAAGTAAGAGTTCGAGGAAAAGAAGAGCAACTAGCTATTTGAGAGAACATCTTTCATCCCATGAGGGTGAGGAGTTGCACTAAGGATGTACGAGTATACACAGTGCCAGTGTGACCACAGCAGAGTGGTTACCTTCCTGCCATACAAATCAACAAACGAGGACAATACATGCAGCGACTGTGTTTAGGCTTTGAGGAGAACACAGCATATAACTAATTCCTGGGAGAGGGATAACTCATGAGCTGAGTCCCCCTAGTTTTCTGCCTGGGCACTTCCCAAACTACAGCACAAGGATGAAGGACCCAAAAAGAAGAGAGCAGCCTCACTGGACAAGCAGAACAGTGGTCCTGTTGGGAACCTGCAAGTCTGCTGTGTTCTGTGGCACAGCAGCAGAGATGAGGGAGTTGCACAGAAAAGGGGCCTCGGAAATCTGCATAGTGGTCCCTTCAGGTATTTGGCTAAATAGAAATCATTGCAGTGCAAGGCTTGACTCCACAGGTCCAGCACAGAAGGATTGTTGGAACAACGAAAGCAGAACACAGGTCCTAGAAGTAGCCAGGTGTTGGAAGAAGTTAGATTTCCAAACTTCTGGAGTGAAGAAGCTCAGAAAGACCACACTTTGAGCACAGGAACCATCCCGAGAGCTGTGGTCTCTCAGGTCTGGTCCCCAGAACAGCAGCCATGACATCATATGTGAACTTGTTGGAAATGCGAATAGTCTGACCCCAACCTGATTAGGGAATCTGGAACCCTTGGGGTGGGGTCTAGCACTTTGTAGATCAAGTTAAAGTTTACAAGGAAATTGAAAAATATTTTTAAGTAAACGGTAATTAAAACACAACTTATTAAAAAATTAGTGAAAAACAGCTAAAACCATCAGTTGATGGAAATTGATAGATTTAAATATTTATATTACAAAGAAGAAAAAGTTTGAAATAATTGTTTTAATCTTAATCTAAAAAAAAATAGGGAGAGAGATTTAAATCAAAAGTTAGTTAAAGAAAGTGATAATAATGATAAGACTGAAAAATCAGTACAATAAGAACTAATGATGGGACAAAAATCAACAAAATCAAAAGTTGGTTTTTGAGAAAGTTAAAGACAACTGAAATATCTAACAAAATTGGTCAAGAAAAAATAAAAACACAAACATTAGAAATGAAAAGAAGAATGTTGCTATAGGTCCTTCAGATAACAAACGTATAATAAATATGAGCGAATATGTATGAATGAGTTTAATAACTTAGATAATATACTAAAATTCATTGAAGCTGACTAATTACTAAAACAATGACTTACCAAGTCAGGATATATATGTTTAAAAATAGTGGAATAAGAATATATATGCATGATCCATGGACATGGACAACGGAGTGGGTATTTTTGAGGGAGACTGGGTGGAGGGGGAAAATGGGGTGAACATTGGGACAACTGTGATAGCGTAAACAATAAGATATTTTGAAAATAGTGCAATAGAACCCTGGCTCGTTTGGCTCAGTGGATTGAGCACTGCCCTACAAACAAAAGGGTCACTGGTTTCATTCCCAGTCTTGGCACACTCCCTGGTTGTGAGTCAGGTCCCCAGCAGGGGCATGTGAGAGGCAACCAGACATTGATACTTCTCTCCCTCCTTCCCCTCCCTAAAAAGAAATGAATAAAATATTTAAAAAAATAAAAATAGTGGAATACACTATTTCATTACTCACACAACATCTCAATTGATATTATGACTATATTGTCAGAATTAGTAGACAGTATCCTAGCACAATCACAATAAAAGACAATTATTGGGATGTCTTAGCTTTAATCTTTGTGTTCATGAAGGTTAATAGTTCATATAAACTATTAATTATCCATGTTTTTTAA